>CAJHQQ010000838.1:0-136713 GCA_905132885.1 Moricandia moricandioides | reverse complement strand
AATCCTTTATCACCTCTTCTTCTTCCACCTCCTAAAAGCTCCACTCCACCTCATGCGCCGTTGCTTGAAATACCTTTGTATCTACTCCTCTTCTCCCTTTTTCGCAAGGAAACTTTCTTTTTTATCGTATTCGCTTCACTCGTTCATGCTTTCTCTCGGTCTTATTCTGGTTACCACTTCAAGTTGTATTGAAACTCGGAACTCGAAAATTTCAACTGTGGGAATACGAAGATCCAGAGGTTTATGACAAGATGAAAAATAAGTTGGAGATCTTTTCGTTCTTGTCATCAAAGAGCCTAAATTAGCAGATGTGATCAAAGAGATAAATATGTATATGTGTACATCTCTAAGAAACAAAGACTAAATGAGTCACCGAGTAAAAAATATGTTATTAACTCTATTTAACATTATTAGTAACTTACAAAAACTCAAATTTCAGGTGGTGATATTGTAACAATTTTCAGAAATTGGAAGACACACCTTCCGAGAACGCCGATGTTGCTTGAGGTTTCACCCACACATATTTTCCATATGATATCCTTTCTGAGTAAGAAATTTAAAGAGTCCCAGGCACTTTATCTAAATTTATGCTTCATTACCATATGTCGTTATAATGAATGCATTCTCTTTATTTGTGCAAAGGCATGTGTTGCAGAGGATTGTATTGACCAAAGAAGAGGTATACTTGGAGATGTCATTGCTGAAGTATTTTCTGGTTACTATGGTTGACATATTGGTGATGTTCATGGCTAATTCCGATTTATTTATGTACATAGATCCCTCCAAATATTGGCTCGTCCGACCAAAAGAATGTCTTTTTCCCCACCAAATTCTTTACCATGAGAACTCTAGTCATCAGTGTGGAAACTTTCCATAAGATTTGCTATGGAAAGATGTTTTGATTGACAATAGAAGATATCTGAATCTTGTCATCGTGAATCTTTTGGACAGTTCCCTTATCGATGACTGGAGTTCTCCAAGTACAAAATTTGGTGGCAAAAAACCCTGTTTTGGTCGGATGAGTCTATACTTGGAGGGATCTCTCCATACATAAATAGAATTGCCTTAGCCATCAAAATCACCAATGTGTGAACCATAGTTACCATTTGGATTATTAAGTTTTGAGCTTTAGAAATCACAATATCATATGATAATGCTAACCACTATGATCTTTTGCTAGTTTAGTACAATATGAGCTTTATCAACGTCTTTGATTTCTTCAACTTTAACAAAGAAAAGAAAAATATTTCTAAAGAATGATAAACGCTTAATGTAAATTTTTAATAATTATTATTATTTTAGTTACCATATGTCGTTATATTGAATGCATTCTCTTTACTTGTGCAGAGGATTGTATTGACCAAAGATGAGGTATACTTGGAGATGTCATTGCTGAAGTATTTTCTGGTAAGTGTGGTGGACAGATTGGTGATGTTCATGGCTAAGGCAGAGTTATTTATGTACATAGATCCCTTCAAATATTGGCTAGTCCGACCAAAAGAAGGGCTTTTCCCCCACCAAATTCTTTACCGAGAGAAATCTAGTCATCAATGTGAAAACTTTCCATATGATTTGTATGGAATTTTTTTTTGATGGACAATAGAAGATACCTGAATCTTGTCATTTTTAATCTTTTGGACAGTTCCCATATCGATGACTGGAGTTTTCCAAGTACAAGAGTTGGTGGCAAAAAAAACAGTTTTGGTCGGACAAGTCCATACTTGGAGAGATCTCTCCACACATAAATAGAATTGCCTTAGCTATCAAAATCACGAATGTGTGAACCATAGTCACCAGAAAAATACATAAGCATTGAAATCCCCAAGTATGCCTCTTCTTTGGCTTATACATGCACTTGTACAAATTTATAGAATGGACTAAATAAAAAGACATTAGTAAGACAACAAATTAAGAATATTAAAAAATCTTATTGGTTAAGAATTTATTTAAGAACATGAGAAATAAAAGATTTGATTTTTGTAAAAGTTGAAGAAAGCAGAGACAATCATAAGACTTATATTATATTAAACTAACACAAGAATAAGGTGATAAACATTATTATATGATACTATGGTCTATAGAGCTCATAACTCAATATTCCAAATGATTTTTAACCATAAATAGATACAATATCAATTATTATTGAGAGTAATATTAATAATTACTTCACACGGAGAGAAAAAAAAAACAAAATCTAAACCATAATTTGACAAGCAATAGAAGTGTGCAGCTTTAACGTTCATGCAATCAAAATTAATAATTAAATAAAAAGTGCTATTAATTAAGTTACGTAAACTGTTCTAATATCTATTGCTTCGGGATTTCCGTAAAAATATGCATATTTTGTAGTAATGGTTATATTAGCATCCAAGTTATTAAAAACAAAGCTAATCTACATACCATAATTTCCACCTCCGGCGACAATAAATTTTTTACCTTTAAATTAAAGTCCACACTAGTACTAGTTTGAATGTACAATCTTACAGGAGGTGAAGCGCTTGATACCCTTCTTCGTTCTCTCCAGTCGCAACCACCATATGCTCCAACCAGCACAAATTCCTGAGTTTGATGTACTGAGTTTCTGGTGGTTGCAACCGAAGAGAAGAGAGATCGGTGTCTTTTGGTGGTGAAAGGGCTTGATATTTCCACCAGTGAGATTGTGTATTCGAGTCAGTACAATGTGGAAGAAACCTTAAAGTTAAAAAAATTCTTGTGGTTGGAGGTGGAAATTAAGGTTTGGAGATTTTTTTTTCGATTTATATATGATAATGCTAATTACTGTGATCTTTGGCTAGCTTAGTAATATATGAGTATTATCAATGTATTTGGTTTCTTCAACTTTACAACGAAAAAAATCTTTAATTTCTAATTTAAAAAAAAATGCTAATATTCTTAAAAAAATTTGTTACTATATGTCTTTTTATTTAGTTTGTTCTCTAAATTTGTACAGGTGCATATATTGTCAAAATAAAAGATATACTTGGGGAAGTCAAGTATTTTCTCGTGAATATGGTTGACACATTAGTGACGGTGCTGGCAATGTCAAGGTTATTTATCTCCAGATATCCCTCCAAGTATGAACTCATCCGACCAAAACAAAGTATTTTCCCATCATACTCATTAAAAGGAAAACTCGAGTTATCGATGTCGGAACTGTCCAAATGATTTGCGAAGGCATGATTCAGGTACCTTCCATTCTCCACCAAATTTCATATTCATATTTATTATTTTACTTCTTGTAATTTGATTTCTTATGAAATATATAATTTTGAATATTAACATTATAAAAATAAAAAGAGAAGCATAAATATATAATAAGTGAAAAGGAGAAAAATATATTAAAATGGAAAAAAAAGAAAAAAATGAAAAGAATTAAAGGAAAAATAATAAAATGTAATTTTCATTTTTCATATGGAATAATTATTTTTTGGAAATTGGAAAAAGACTTTTTCATATCAATAAAAAATCTAATAAAATGTTTATATTTTTTCGTTTTCATAGATCAAAGCTTTACGAAAACTTGATTTTCTTTTTGAAAAGTATTAATACAATAAAGTGAAAACAATCAAACATGATCACTAACTATTGTTGCATTATTAGGTTATCAATGGGTCATAAAAACATCCAAGGAAAGACCTTAACTTTTGAAAATGGACTGAAACAAGATTTCGATGCGATTGTGCTTGCGACTGGTTACAAAAGTTGTGCCTGCAACTGGTTAAAGGTACACTTAAACACCCTCTACCCAAAACAAATTAAGATGGTCATATGTATTATAAAGGTCATGTGTGTTCTGAAATGATTAACACAGAACTATGAATGTGTGATGAAGTATGATGCTTTCCCCAAAAACGCAATACTGGAACTTTGGAAAGAAGAGAAGAATCTTTACTGTGCTGGATTTAGTAGGATGGGGATCGCCAGAGCCGCCGAATATGCTATGTCGGTCGCTGAAGACATAAAATCAATCTTGGCAACTTTCAAGTATTAATGACTGTAAAATAGATTCTAGGAAGCATTGAGTTGGTTTTGGTATATATGGTGTTTAAGACTTTTTATTTATGGTGGTCGTGTTTAACATGAACAATATATATATGTCGTTCATCAAAATAATAAACCATGTTTGATCGAGATAGGTAAAATAGTGGTTTGTATTGTGCAAGGTGCATGTCTAGATGCCGTGCCTATTTTTAAAAGATAAAATATAGCAAGAATTATGGTATAAGTTAGTTATTTATCATTTATAAAACATAGATGTGTCTAACCTCAAGAATATAATGCAAAATTAAACATCTTAGGAAATTCACTGGTGCTTGTCCACATAAGATATGTGTGGAGTCTCTTTCTCAATCATGATTTTGAGATTCTTTGTACCTCCATCAGGCACCATATGAAACATATTCGTCCAGCAACAAAGAAGAGGAACCACACTTTTTCTCTATACTTGGAAATATAGAGAACTAATTAGCATCTTGATATGTATTCTAGTACAACAATCACAGTTTCAGCAGATGTAAGAAAATATGCAAAAGAAGTTGAGGACCACAATAATGACCGATACAGAATATGCACAATGTTTAAACTAGTAACCCCAAAAAAGCTACAACTTATTGATAAGTGAATTTTGTTCTCCAAAATAAACACATTGGCTTAGCATTAAATGTTTCTATGAATAAAAATATATATAAGGAGTCTCATGTTTTATATTACTAATGTCACAAGAACCCACAAGTTTGGTCATATTTCTGAATCGCAATTGTAATGACAATTATAACCCACAAATTTGATAAGATTACATTCTGTTTCGAAGCATCGAGTATTTCCTTATCAAAGACCCAAGCAGACAAACAGAGCCATGCAAGATTTTCACTCTCAAGCATTAAGAAGTTCACATGAACCGTCATCATATAGAACAATCAAAATCAAACATGTAGATGTAGATTATGAAGAAGAAGTAGTTTACAAACTTCTCGGACCAAACTTCTTCTCCTTAGATTTATTGGCTTCATCATCTCCATCTCCTCTGCCTCCGCTACCACTATTCCCATTTTTTTCCCACCGTTATCAACTTCTTAAAGGTCTCACCTTTCGATTCGCTCTACGCTCACTACATCTCCATGGTGTTGACGCCCTCATTAATCACCAGAAAAATACTTAAGCAATGAAATCCCCAAGTATGCCTCTTCTTTGGCCTATACATGCACTTGTACAAATTTAGAGAATGGACTGAATAAAATGAAAATTAAGAATATTAAAAACCATATTGGTTAAGAATTTGTTTAAAAACATGACAAATAAAAGATTTGGAAAAGTTTAAGAAAGCATAAGACTTATATTATATTAAACTAGCAGAAGATCAAAATGATAAACATTATCATATGATACTATGGTCTATAGAGCTCATAACTCAATAATCCAAATTATTTTCTAACCATCAATAGATAAAATATCAATTATTGTTGAGAGTAGTATTAGTAATTATTTCACACGGAGAGAAAAAAAATCTAAACCATAATTTGACAAGAAATAGAAGTGTGCAGCTTTAACGTTCATGCATTCAAAATTAATAATTAAATTACAAAATTGACATAATTAACTTACTTAAAGAGTTCTAATATCTATTGATTCGGGAATTCCCTCAGGAAATGCATATTTTTGTAGTAATGGTTGTATTAGCATCCAAGTTATTAAAAACAAAGATAATCTACATACCATAATTTCCACCTCCGGCGACAATAACATTGTTACCTTTAAAGTCAAGTCCAGACTTGTTCTAATTTGAATGTACAATCTTACCGGTGGTGAAAGCGCTTATACCCGTCTTTCGGTTTGATCACTTACCAGCAAATCAATTCCGACCAGAAGACTTTCTGATCAAACCAATACTTCCAGAAGACCATTAAAACCTATCAGGAGTTCATGTCATCATCTTACCAAGCACCAAAGACCATAGGATCAGGAGGATCTTCATTTACTCCAACTTGCCTAATTTGGAACATTGGCAATTATGGGTTCAACAACTATTTCTTCAGCTTCTGCACGAGTTTAGGACCTTCCAATCTATCAAGAGGGTTACCAGGAAGCTATCCTATCCTCTCGAAACGTCCAGATTCAAAGGGAATCAAGTTCCCCATTTATGGCCAAGCAAATCATCTCCAACAGCCATAATATCCTAGGAAGACCAAACTTTATATTCAAGTTATTTTCTTTCCTTGTATTCATCCTCACTTCCATACCATTCGTTTGCCAAGCTTGAGAGTGATACACATCCAGCAAGCAAAGCACCATCTCATTCCATATCGATCATCTTTTGATTAGGCTGAGAGTGATACACATCCAGCAGCCTAATTCCATCATATCTACATTTTTTCTTTGCTTATTTTCATTGTTTAGTTCATGTTGTAAACCACATCTCATTTCCTTTGCATTTGTTTCAGGTTAACATATCTTATTCCATCCATATCGCCCACCCGATCATATATTTGGTCGATCCATCAAGCTTCCATCATCTACATCTCACCACCCTGATTTCCAACCTGTAACATTTCTCAATCATGATTTTGAGATTTTTTTTACCTCCATCAGGCACCATATGCAACATATTCCTCCAGCAACAAAGAAGAGAAATAACACCTTGTCTCTATACTTGGAAATACAAAGAACTAATTAGCATCTTGATATGTATTCTAGTACAACAATCAAAGTTTCAGCAGATGTAAGAAAATATGCAAAATACGTTGAGGAGCACAATAATGACCAGTACAGAATATGCACAATGTTTAAACTAGTAACCGCAAAAAAATCTACAACCTATTGATAATTGAATTTTGTTCTACAATATAAACACATTGGCTTAGCATCGAATGTTTCTATGAATCAAAATATATATAAGGAATCTCATGTTTCAGATTACTAATGCTACAAGAACACAGAAGTTTGGTCAGCTTTCTGTAATTGCAATTATAAAGACAATTATAACCCCACAAATTTGATAAGATTACATTCTGTTTCAAAGCATCGAGTATGTCCTTATCAAAAACCTAAGAAGTCAAACAGAGCCATGCAAGATGTTCACTCTCAAAAATTAAGGAGGTCACACGAACCGTCAACATACAAAACAATCTAAATCAAACATGTTGATGTAGATTATGAAGAAGAAATAGTTTACAAACTTCTCAACCTCCAGCATATATAATCCCTCTACTCTTTGTCCTTCGTAACTTAATCAAACTTCAAGATAGGACCAAATTTCTTCTACTGACATTAATTAAGTTACTTAAAGAGTTCTAATATCTATTGCTTCGGGAATTCCGTCAGGAAATGCATATTTTTGTAGTAATGGTTGTATTAGCATCCAAGTTATTAAAAACAAAGCTAATCTGCATACCATAATTTCCACCTCCGGCGACATAACATCGTTACCTTTAAAATCAAGTCCAGACTTGTACTAATTTGAATGTACAATCTTACCGGTGGTGAAAGCGCTTGATACCCTTCTTCGTTCTCTCCAGTCGCAACCACCATAAGCTCCAACCAGCACAACTTCCGGAGTTTG
The DNA here is from genome assembly GCA_905132885.1 of Moricandia moricandioides. NCBI lineage: Eukaryota > Viridiplantae > Streptophyta > Magnoliopsida > Brassicales > Brassicaceae > Moricandia > Moricandia moricandioides. Next base: position 129,158 of record CAJHQQ010000838.1, on the reverse strand, counting down.
ATGTACTGGTTGGAGTTTCTGGTGGTTGCAACCAAAGAGAAGAGAGATCGGTATCTTTTTGTGGTGAAAGGGCTTGACGCTTTCACCGTTGAGAATGTGCATTCGAGTCAGTACAATGTGGAAGTAACTTTAAAGTTAAAAAAATTCTTGTGGTTGGAGGTGGAAATTCAGGTTTAGAGATTTTATTTTTAGATTTATATATGATAATGCTAATTACTATGATCTTGGACTAGCTAGTAATATATGAGTATTATCAATGTCTTTGGTTTCTTCAACTTTACAACAAAAACAAATCTTTAATTTATATTTTATTATTTAAATAAATGCTAATATTCTTTTACGTTTTTCCGTTATCATATGTCTTTTTATTAACTATGTTCTCTAAATTTGTACAGGTGCATATATTGTCCAAATAAAAGCTATACTTGGGGAAGTCAAGTATTTTCTCATGACTATGGTTGACACATTAGTGACGGTTCTGGCAATGGAAAGGTTATTTAGCTCCAGATAACCCTCTAAGTATGGACTCATCCGACCAAAAAAAAAGTATTTTCCCACCATAGTCTTTAATAGGAAAACTCTAGTCATCGATGTCGGAACTGTCCAGAAATTTGCGAGGGCATGATTCAGGTACCTTCCATTGTCCACCAAATTTCATATTCATATTTATTATTTGATTTCTTGTAATTTGATTTCTTAGGGAATATATAATGTTGAATATTAACATTATAAAAATGAAAAGGGAAGTATAAATATCTAATAAGTGAAAACCAGAAAAAAATTTGAAAATGGAAAACAAATGAAAAAAAAGAAAAATTAAAGGAAAAAATAATAAAATATAATTTTCATTTTTTATATGGAATAATTCATTTATGCAATTGGGAATAATACTTTTGCATATCAATAACAAAATCTTATAAAATGTTTATATTTTTTTTTTGTTTTCATATATCAAAGCATTACGAAAACTTGATTTTAATTTTGAAAAGTATTAATACAATAAAGTGAAAACAATCAAACACGATCACTAACTATTGTTGCACTATTAGGTTATCAATAGGTCATAAAAACATCCAAGGCAAGACCTTAACGTTTGAAAATGGACTGAAACAAGATTTCGATATGATTTTTTTTGCGACTGGTTACAAAAGCTCTGTCTGCAACTGGTTAAAGGTACCCTTAAGCACCCTCTATTCAAAACAAATTAAAATGGTCTTATGTATCATAATGGTAATGTGTGTTCTGAAATGATTAACACATAACTATGAATGTGTGATGAAGTATGATGCTTTCCGCACAACCTCAATACCGTAACATTGAAAAGAAGAGAAGAATCTTTAATGTGCTGGATTTTCTATGAAGGGGTTCGCTAGAGCCGCCGAAGATGCTATGTCGGTCGCTGAATACATAAACTCAATCTTGGAAACTGTCAAGTTTTAATGACTGTAAAATAAATTTTTGGAAGCATTGTGTTGGTTTTGGTATGGTGTTTAAGACTTTTTATTTATGGTGGTGGTGTTTAACATGAACAATATATATATATATATATATATATATATATATATATATATATATATATATATATATATATATATATATTTCATCAAAAATAAAATCATGTGTGATCCAGATAGGTAAAATAGTGGTTTGTATTGTATATGTTCATATCTTAATGTTTGCCCACATAAAGTTCGAACCATGTAATTACTGCTAATGTGCAACAGTGCAAGGTACATGTCTAGATGTTGTGCCTATTTTTTAAAATATAAAATATAGCAAGAATTATGGTATAAGTTAGTTATTTATTCTTTATAAAACATAGATTTGTCTAACCTCGAGAATATAATGCAAAATTAAACATCTTAGGAAATTCAACGGTGCTCGTCCGCATAAGATATGTGTGGACTCTCTTTCTCATTCATGATTTTGAGATTCTTTGTACCTCCATCAGGCACCATATGCAACATATTCCTCCAGCAACAAAGAAGAGGAACAACACTTTGTCTCTATACTTGGAAATACAGAGAACTAATTAGCATCTTGATATGTATTCTAGTACAACAATCACAGTTTCAGCATATGTAAGAAAATATGCAAAAGAAGTTGAGGAGCACAATAATGACGGATACAAAATATGCACAATGTTTAAATTAGTAACCCCAAAAAAAGCTACAACCTATTGATAAGTGAACTTTTTTCTTCAGTATAAACACATTGGCTTAGCATCAAATATTTCTATGAATAAAATATATATAAGGAGTCTCAGGTTTCAGATTACTAATGCTACAAGAACCCACAAGTTTGGTCAGATTTCTGTAATCGCAATTATAACAACAATTATAACCTACAAATTTGATAAGATTACATTCTCTTTCAAAGCATCGAATATGTCCTTTTCAAAAACCCAAGAAGTCAAACAGAGCCATGCAATATGTTCACTCTCAAACATTAAGGAGGTCACATGAACCGTCATCATACAGAACAATCAAAATCAAACATGTAGATGTAGATTATGAAGAAGAACTAGTTTACAAACGTCTCAGCCTCCAACATATGTAATCCCTCTACGCTTTGTACTTCGTAACTTAATCAAACTTTAATATCGGACCAAAGTTCTTCTCCATAGATTTATCGGCTTCATCATCTCCATCTCCTCTACCTCCGCTACCACTATTCCCATTTTTTCTCCCACCGTTATCAACTTCTTAAATGTCTCATATTACGATTTCCTCACTCACTTCATCTCCGTGATCCTGACGCCCTCATTAATTTCTATATTCCTCCACCGTCAACAGAGATGAAGAGGAAAACCGAAGCCGATGTGGCTTCCCCTCCATACGTAGAAAAACAGCTACTGACTGTGATCGAGGGTGTTTGTTTTCTGTTCATTGTTGACAAATTTCAACAAAAAAATAGTCATCGTGATACACAATCGAGGAAAGGAAGAAGCAGGGTATTATGGAGTTCTTCTATGTTTAGTGTGTGAAAATATGTGCAAAACTACCCTAAGAGTCAAAATTGTCTTATTGTGTTATTAAATCTCTTACAGTGACCCACAATGTAATTCTCTCTTAAACAAACAGCAAGCTGATCAGCTTCACGTATTGCCCGCTTCTTCTTCCATATCGTCTATGCCTCTTCTTCGTCCACTGTTTAAAAGCTCTACCCCAACTCACGCGCCGTTGCTTGAAATACCTTTGAATCTACTCCTCTTCTCCCTTTTTCGCTGGGAAACTTTATTTTTCATCGTATCCGCTTCACTCGTTGATGCTTTCTTTCAGTCTTAGTCTGGTTAACACTTCAAGTTGTATTGAAACTCTGAATTCAAAAATTTCAACGGTGGGATAACGAAGATCCAGAGGTTTATGAAAAGATGAAAAAGAAGTTGGAGATATTTCTGATCTTGTCATCAAAGAGCCTAAATTTGCAGATGTGATCAAAGAGGTAAAATATGTACATGCGTACATCAAACAAATATTTTACATGTGTACACCTATAAGAAACAAAGACTAAATGAGTCACCAAGTCAAAAATATGTTATTAACTCTATTTAACATTATAAGTAACTTACAAAATCTCAAATTTCAGGTGGTGATATTGTAACAATTTTCAGCAATTGACAGACACACCTTCCGAGAACGTCGACGTTGCTTGAGATTTCACCCACACATATATTCCACATGATATCCTTTCTGAGTAAGAAATGTAAAGAGTTACAGGGACTTTATGTAAATTGATGCTTCGTTACGATATGTCGATATATTTAATTCATTCTCTGAATTTGTGCAGAGGCATGTATTGTAGAGGAATGTGTTGATCAAAGAAGAGATATACTTGGAGATGTCATTGCTGAAGTATTTTCCGGTGTATATGGTTGACACATTGGTGATGTTCATGGCTAAGGCAATGTTATTTATGTACGTAGATCCCTCCAATTACTGGCTCCTCTGACCAAAACAAGGTCATGTCACCACCAAATGCTTTACCGGAAGAACTCCAGTCATCAGCGTGGAAACTTTCTAAAAGATTTGTGATGGCAAGATTTTTTGATGGACAATAGAAGATACCAGAATCTTGTAGTTGCGAATCTTTTGCACAGTTCCCAAAATGATGAATGGAATTCTCGCAGTAAAGAATTTGGTGGCAAGAAACCTTGTTTTGGTCGAAGAGTCCATATTTGGAGGAATCTCCATACATAAAAAACATTGCCTTGGCCATCAACATTACCATTGTGTCTACCATAGTCACCCAAAAATATTTAAGCAAATACCTCTCAAGTATACCTTTTCTTGGCCAATACATGCATCTATGCAAATTTAAAGAATGGATTGGATACAACTTAACGTAAAAAAAAATTAGTAATAGTAAAAGGTTTATTTGTTAAACATTTATTAAACATTTATTAAAAATTGAGAAATAAAAACTTTGTTTCTTTGTTAAAGTTGAAGAAAACCGAAAACAATTATAAAACTCATATTGTACTAAGCCAGCCAAAGATCATAGTGTTTAGCATTATCATATGATACTATAGTCTATAGATCTAAAAACTCAATAATCCAAACGAGTTTTTAATCATGAATAGATAAATATCAATTATTGTTGCGAGGCATATTAGTAACTATTTCAAACTGGGTGAAAAATAAGCAAAAGCTAAACCACAATTTGACATTCAATAGAAGTGTGCAGCTTTAACGTTCATGCATTCATAAATTAATAACTAAAAGACAAAAGTGAGATTATTTAAGTTACGTAAGGAGTTCTAATAACTATTCCCTCGGGTATTCCGTCAAAAGTGCTATATGTAGAAATGACCATATTAGCATCCACGTTATTAAGAGCAAAGTTCATCTCCATACCAAAATTTTCACCTCTGACCAGAAGAAGATTTTTTACGTTCAAATTTACGTCCAGACTTGTACTAACTCGAATGTATAATATCACCGGTGAAAATATCAGGTCCTTTCACCGCCGTAATATACAATTATTCTCTCCAATCGCAACCACCAAAAACTACCACCAATACAACCCCCGAATTTTATGGTACTGGTATGAGTTTCTGGTGGTTGCAACTGAATAGAAGAGAGATCGTTAACTTCTAGCGCTATAAGGCTTTATACTTTCACCAGTGAGATTGTGCATTCGAGTCGGTACAGTCTGGACATGACTTTAAAGGTAAAAATGTTCTTGTGGTCGAAGATAGAAATTAAATTTTGGAGATGAGCTTTGATCTTAATAACTTGGATGCTAATAACTCCGGTAAGTAAATTAATTAATGTCGTTTATCTTTTAATTATTAATTTCTGAATGAATCAACGTTGAAGCTGCACACTTTTCTCTTGGATGTCAAATTGTGGTTTAGATTTTTTCAGTGGAAACTAATTACTAGTATGCTTTTCAAAAATAATTGATGTTCTAATCTATTTATGGTTAAAATTTCATTTGGATTATTAAGTATCGAGCTTTATAGACCACAATATTATATTATAATGCTAACCACTATGATCCTTTGCTAGTTTAGTACAATATGGGCTTTATCCACGTCTTTGCTTTCTTCAACTTTAACAAACAAAAAAAATTATTTCTAAAGAATGATAAACGCTAACATCTAACTTTTTAATAATTCTTTTTTTTCTTACTATATGTCGTTATATTGAATGCATTCTCTTTATTCGTGCAGAGGCATGTGCTGCATAGGATTGTATTGACCAAAGTAGAGGTATACTTGGAGATGTCATTGCCGAAGTATTTTTCTGGTGACTATGGTTGACAGATTGGTGATGTTCATGGCTAAGGCAGAGTTATTTATGTACATAGATCCCTCCAAATATTGGCTCGTCCGACCAAAAGAAGGTCTTTTCTCCTACCAAATTCTTTACCAGGAGAACTCTAGTCATCAGTGTGGAAACTTTCCATAAGATTCGCTATGGAAAGATTTTTTGATGGACAATAGAAGATACATGAATATTGTCATCGTGAATCTTTTGGACAGTTCACATATCGATGACTGGAGTTCTCCAAGTACAAAATTTGGTGGTAAAAAACCCTGTTTTGGTCGGATGAGTCCACACTTGGAGGGATCTCTCCAGACATAAATAGAATTGCCTTAGCCATCAAAATCTCCAATGTGTGAACCATAGTCACCAGAAAAATACTTAAGCAATGAAACCCCCAAGTATGCCTCTTCTTTAGACTATACATGCACTTGTACAAATTTAGAGAATGGACTGAATAAAAAGAAATTAGTAAGAAAAAAAATTAAGAATATTAAAAAACCCTTATTGGTTAAGAATTTATTTAAAAACATGAGAAATAAAAGATTTGTTTTTTGTAAAAGTTGAAGAAAGCAGAGACAATGATAAGACTTATATTATATTAAACTAGCACAAGATCAAAGTGATAAACATTATCATATGATACTATGCTCTATAGAGCTCATAACTCAATAATCCAAATGATTTTTTAACCATGAATAGATAAAATATCAATTATTGTTGAGAGTAATATTAGTAATTATTTCACACGGGGAGAAAAAAAAACAAAATATAAACCATAATTTGACAAGCAATAGAAATGTGCAGCTTTAACGTTCAAAATTAATAATTAAAATAAAAAGTAATATTAATTAAGTTACTTAAAGTTTTCTAGTATCTATTGCTTCGGGAATTCCGTCAGAAAATGCATTTTTTTGTAGTAACGTTTGTATTAGCATCCAAGTTATTAAAAACAAAGCTAATCTACATACCATATTTTCCACCTCCGGCGACAATAACAATGTTACCTTGAAATTAAAGTCCAGACTAGTACTAGTTTGAATGTACAATCTTACCGGTGGTGAACCGCTTGATACCCTTCTTCGTTCTCTCCATTCGCAACCACCATAAGCTCCAACCAGCACAACTTCCGAAGTTTGATATACTGAGTTTCTGGTGGTTGCAACCGAAGAGAAGAGAGATCGGTATCTTTTGCTGGTGAAAGGGCTTGATACTTTCACCGGTGAGATTGTGCATTCGAATCAGTACAATGTGGAAGTAACTTTAAAGTTAAAATTTTTCTTGTGGTTGGAGGTGAAAATACAGGTTTCAAGATTTCTTTTTCGATTTATATATGATAATGCTAATTACTATGATCTTTGGCTAGCTTAGTAATATATGAGTATTATCAATGTCTTTGGTTTCTTCAACTTTTACAACGAAAAAAATCTTTAATTTATAATTTAAAAAAACATAAATGCTAATATTCTTAATTTTTTTCGTTACCATATGTCTTTTTATTTAGTTGGTTCTCTAAATTTGTACAGGTGCATATATTTTCCAAATAAAATATATACTTGGGGAAGTCAAGTATTTTCTCGTGAATATGGTTGATACATTAGTGATGGTGCTGGCAATGGCAAGGTTATTTATCTCCAGATATCCCTCCAAGTATACTCTTCCGACCAAAAAAAGTTCTTTTCCCACCATACTCTTTAATAGTAAAACTCCAATCATCGATGTCGGAACTGGCCAAAAGATTTGTGAAGGCATGATTCAGGTACCTTGCATTGTCCACCAAATTTCATATTCATATTTATTATTTGATTTATTGTAATTTGATTTCTTATGAAATATTAATGTTAAATATTAACATTATACAAATGAAAAGGAAGTATAAATATATAATGAGTGAAAAGAAAAAAAATATTTGAAAATGGAAAACAAAAGGAAAAATGAAAAGAATTAAAGGAAAAAAATAATAAAATATAACTTTCATTTTTCATATGGAATAATTCATTTATGGAAATGGGAAAATGACATTTGCATATCCATTAAAAATCTTATAAAATATTTATATTTTTTCATATTCATAGATCAAAGCTGTACGAAAAATTCATTTTGTTTTTGAAAAGTATTAATACAATAATGTGAAAACAATCAAACATGATCACTAACTATTGTTGAAGTATTAGGTTATCAATGGGTCATAAAAGCATCCTAGGCAAGACCTTAACATTTGAAAATTGACTGAAACAAGATTCGATTCGATTTTGTTTGCGACTGGTTACAAAATCTTTGTCTGCAACTGGTTAAAGGTACCCTTAAACACCCTCTACTCAAAAAAAATTAAACTGGTCTTCTGTATCATCATGGTCATGTGTGTTCTGAAATGATTAACACATAAGTATGAATGTGTGATGAAGTATGATGCTTTCCTCAAAAACCCAATACGAGAACATTGGAAAGAAGAGAAGAATCTTTAATGTGCTGGATTTTCTAGGAAGGGTATCGGCAGAGACGCCGAAGATGATATGTCGGTCGCTAAAGACATCAAATCAATCTTGGCAACTTTCAAGTATTAATGACTGCAAAATAAATTATAGGAAGCATTGTGTTTGTTTTGGTATGGTGTTTAACACTTTTTATTTATGGTGGTGGTGTCTAACATGAAAAAAAAATATATATATATATATATATGTCGTTCATCAAAATAATAAACAATGTTTGATCGAGATAGGTAAAATAGTGGTTTGTATTGTATATGTTCATATCTTAATGTTGCCCACATAAAGCTCGAACCATATAATTGCTAATGTGCAACAGTGCAAGGTATATGTGAAACTAGATGCCAAGCCTATTTTTTTAATATAAAATATTGCAAGAATTATGGTATAAGTTAGTTATTTATACTTTATAAAACATAGATCTGTCGAACCTCGAGAATATAATGCAAAATTAAACATCTTAGGAAATTCACTGGTAGTCGTCCGCATAAGATATGTGTGGGCTCTCTTTCTCAATCATGATTTTGTGATTCTTTCTACCTCCATCAGGCACCATATGCAACATATTCCTCCAGCAACAAAGAAGAGGAACAACACTTTGTCTCTATACTTGGAAATACAGAGAACTAATTACCATCTTGATATGTATTCTAGTACAACAATCACAGTTTCAGCAGATGTAAGAAAATATGCAAAAGAAGTTGAGGACCACAATAATGACCGATACAGAATATGCACAATGTTTAAACTAGTAACCCCAAAAAGCTACAATCTATTGATAAGTGAATTTTTTTTCTTTAATATAAACACATTGGCTTAGCATCAAATGTTTCTATAAATCAAAATATATATATGGATTCTCATCTTTCAGATTACTAATGCTACAAGAACCCACAAGTTTGGTCATATTTCTGTAATCGCAATTATAACGACAATTATAACCCACAAATTTGATAAGATTACATTATCTTTCAAAGCATCGAGTATGTCCTTATCAAAAACCCAAGAAGTTAAACAGAGACATGCAAGATGTTCACTCTCAAACATTAAGGAAGTCAAGTCACATGAACCGTCATCATACTGAACAATCAAAATCAAACATGTAGATATAGATTATGAAGAAGAAGTAGTTTACAGACTTCTCAACTTCCAACATATGTAATCCCTCTACGCTTTGTCCTTCGTAAATTAATCAAACATCAATATCGGACAAAACTTCTTCTCCTTATATTTACATGCTTCAGCATGTCCATCTCTTCTGCCTACTCTACCACTATTCCCATTTTTTCTCCCACCGTTATCAACTTCCTAAAGGTCTCATCTTTCGATTCGTTCTACGCTCACTTAATTTATGTGGTCCTGACGCCCTCATTAATCTCTATATTCCTCCACCGTAAACAGAGAGGAAGAGGAAAACCGAAGCCGATATGGCTTTTCCTCCATACGTAGAAAAACCAGCTACTGACTCTGATCGAGGGTGTTCGTTTTTTGTTAATCGTCGACAACATTAAACAAAAAGAATAGGCATTGTGGTACAAAGACGAGCAAGAAGGGAAGAAGCAGGGTATTATGGAGTTTTTCTTTGCTTAGAGTGTGAAAATATGTTGAAAACTACCCTAAGAGTCAAAATTGTTTTATTGTGTTATTAAATATCTTAAAGTGGCCCACAATGTAATTCTCTCTTAAACAAACAACAAACTGTTCAGCTTCACGTATTGACGCCTTCTTATTCCATATCGTCTATGCCTCTTCTTCGTCCACCTCCTAAAAGCTCCACTCCACCTCATGCGCCATTGCTTGAAATACCTTTGTATCTACTCCTCTTCTCCCTTTTTCACAAGGAAACTTTCTTTTTCATCGTATTAGCTTCACTCGTTGATGCTTTCTCTCGGTCTTATTCTGGTTACCACTTCAAGTTGTATTGAAACTATGAACTCGACAATTTCAACGGTGGGAATACGAAGATCCAGAGGTTTATGACAAGATGAAAAATAAGTTGGAGATCTTTCCGTTCTTGTCATCAAAGAGCCTAAATTTGCAGATGTGATCAAAGAGGTAAAATATGTACATGTGTACACCTCTAAGAAAAAAGACTAAATGAGTCACCAAGTAAAAAATATGTTATTAAATTTATTTAACATTACAAGTAACTTACAAAATCTCAAATTTCGGGTGGTGATATTGTAGCAATTTTCAGCAATTGACAGACACACCTTCCGAGAAAGCCGATGTTGTTGAGGTTTCACCCACACATATAATCCACATGATATCCTTTCTGAGTATGAAATGTAAAGAGTCCCAGGGACTTTATGTAAATTGATGGTTCGTTACGATATGTCGATATATTTAATTCATTCTCTGAATTTGTTGAGTGGCGTGTATTGTAGAGGAATGTGTTGATCAAAGAAGAGATATGCTTGAAGATGTCATTGCTGAAGTATTTTCCGGTGTCTATGGTTGACACATTGGTGATTTTCATGGCTAAGGCAAGGTTATTTATGTACGTAGATCCCTCCAATTACTGGCTCTTCTGACCAAAACAAGGCCTTGTCATCACCAATTGCTTTACCGAAAGAACTACAGTCATCAGCGTGGAAATGTTCTAAAAGATTTGTGATGGCAAGATCGTTTGATGGACAATAGAAGATACCAGAATCTTGTCGTTGTGAATCTTTTGCACAGTTCCCAAAATGATGAATGGAATTCTTGCAGTAAAGAATTTGGTGGCGAGAAACCTTGTTTTGGTCGGAAGAGTCCATATTTGAAGGATTCTCCATAAATAAATAACATTGCCTTGGCCATCAACATTACCATTGTATCTACCATAGTCACCCAAAAATATTTAAGCAAATACCTCTCAAGTATACCTTTTCTTGGCCAATCCATGCATCTATGCAAATTTAAAGAATGGATTGAATACAACTTAACGTAACAAAAAAATTAGGAATATTAAAAAAAGTTTGTTTGTTAAACATTTATCAAAAATTGAGAAATAAAAGATTTGTTTCTTTGTTAAAGTTGAAGAAACCCAAAAACAATTATAGTGATTAGCATTATCATATGATATTGTGGTCTATAGATCTCAAAACTCAATAATCTAAACGAGTTTTTAATCATGTAAAGATAAATATAAATTATTGTTGTGAGGCATAATGGTAACTATTTCATACTGAGAGAAAAATAAACAAAAGCTAAACAACAATTGGACATTCAATAGAAGTGTGCAGCTTTAACGTTCATGCATTCATAAATTAATAACTAAAAGACAAAAGCGAGATTATTTAAGTTACGTAAGATGTTCTGCTAACTATTCTCTCGGGTATTCCGTCAAAAATTCAATATGTAGAAATGACCATATTAGCATCCACGTTATTAAGAGAAAAGTTCATCTTCATACCAAAAATTTCACCTCCGATCACAAGAACATTTTTACGTTCAAATTTGCGTCCAGACTTGTACTAACTCGAATGTATAATCTCACCGGTGAAAATATTAAGCTCTTTCATCACTGTAATATACAATTATTCTCTCCAGTCGCAACCACCAAAAACTACCACCAATACAACCCCCGAATTTTATGGTACTGGTATGAGTTTCTGGTGGTTGCAACTGAATAGAAGAGAGATCGTTAACTTCTAGCGCTATAAGGCTTTATACTTTCACCAGTGAGATTGTGCATTCGAGTCGGTACAGTCTGGACATGACTTTAAAGGTAAAAATGTTCTTGTGGTCGAAGATAGAAATTAAATTTTGGAGATGAGCTTTGATCTTAATAACTTGGATGCTAATAACTCCGGTAAGTAAATTAATTAATGTCTTTTATCTTTTAATTATTAATTTCTGAATGAATCAACGTTAAAGCTGCACATTTTTATTTTGCATGCCAAATTGTTGTTTAGATTTTTTTTTCAGTGGAAAATAATTACTAGTATGTTTCTCTACAATAATTGATGTTTTATCTATTTATGGTTAAAAATCCATTTGGATTATAAAGTTTCGAGCTTTATAGACCACAATATTGTGTAATACAATGATCTTTTGCTAGTTTAGTACAATATGAGTTTTATCAACGTCTTTGATTTCTTCAACTTTAACAAAGAAAAAGTTTTATTTCTAAAGAATGATAAACGCTAACTTCTAAATTTTTAAATTCTTATTTTTTTAGTTACCATATGTAGTTATATTGAATGTATTCTCTTTACTTGTGCAGAGGCATGTGTTGTAGAAGATTGTATTGGCCAAAGATGAGGTATACTTGGAGATGTCATTGCTGAAGTATTTTCTGGTGAGTATGGTTGACAGATTGGTGATGGTCATGGCTAAGGCAGAGTTATTTATGTATATAGATCCCTCCAAATATTGGCTCGTCCGACCAAAAGAAGGTCTTTCCCCCACCAAATTCTTTACCGGGAGATCTCTAGTCATCAGTGTGGAAAATTTCCATTAGATTTGCTATGGAAAGATTTTTTGTTGGACAACTGAAGATACCTGAATCTTGTCATCGTGAATCTTTTGGACAGTTCCCATATTGATGACTGGATTTTTCCAAGTACAAGATTTGGTGTACTGAACAAAATTCTTTCTGGTTAAAGAATCTTTTTCTAGTTGCTCTGGAACAATTAGGAGATGGAGCATATCAAAAGAAGAAATTCAGATAAAATCTATAAAAAACCATGTTTTGGTCGGACGAGTCCATACTTGGAGGATCTCTCCATACATAAATAGAAATGCCTTACCATCAAAATCACCAATGTGTGAATGGTACGGCCGTGGAATGGCTGTCTCTCCCTGGATCACTTGAAGGGGGCGTGGGTGGATGATAGATGATGATGATGGACGTTACCTTAGAGCTATGGACTGCTCAAAGGTTATTTTGCTGCTCCTGAGACACAGGATAACCCTGCTTAGTGTCTAGAATGGATCACAGAAGATCACTCTTCCTTAGTGATATAAAACACGTCCACCTAAGTGAACAAAGAGACAAAGTCTCCACAGAGACGATAGGTTGAGCCAAAGCTTAATTTTATTGAATAATGGTTGATTGTTTACATGGAGGCTCGTGGTTACATAAATAAAAAAGAAGAAAACGAAATCCTAAGCTAAAAAAAACCCTAAACCAAAACTAAGTCGGTTTAGTGAAAACCATATCCTAATCCTATTGCTAATTGGTTTAAGATAACCAAATCCTAATTGGTTTACACTTAATTAAATCATAAATAAACTGTAAATAAACCATATTAGGCGTGCCTAATCTTCTTGGGCCAGTCATAATCCAAGCTGGCTTGTCTTTCCACTTTTTGGGCCGATAAAGGACATTTTCGAACAAATCTTGCTTGGGGTCGATCCATCTTGGTTCTGGTCCGACCAAGTGCCTCATTAAACTCATTTTGATGACGAAAATTCTCCTGATAATCCAATTGCACCTCTGGTTCTTCATCTTCCATTTCCAACTCATTTCTCGGCCATGTCGGTTTAACCAGTCCATTTCTCGATCATACCAGATCACCCATTTCATTTCCTCTCCAACCAGCTTCCTTTCACCCATTTCCTGGTCAATTAGATTGCATAATAGTCTTCCATGCGGGTTCATAGTCATTCCTTTCTCTATAAAGGCCTCATCAAGATCCGTAGCCTTCTCTCGGTCCAATACCTCATGAATAAGGCCAATAAGCTCTCCAATAAGCCCATTAGGTCGTCATGTGACCCATTTACTTTCTGGTACATGGATTGGCTTCCAAAAATTGAGTTTTAGGCTGATCCAGGTCGCACCAGTGAACCATAGTCACCAGAAAAATACTTAAGCAATGAAATCCCCAAGTATGCCTCTTCTTTGGCCTATACATGCACTTGTACAAATTTAGAGAATGGACTGAATAAAAAGACATTTGTAAGAAAAAAAATTAAGAATATTAAAGCTTATTGGTTAAGAATTTATTTAAAAACATGAGAAATAAAAGTTTTGTTTTGTTTGTAAAAGTTGAAGAAAGCTGACACAATGATAAGACTTATATTATATCAAACTAGCACAAGATCAAGGTTATAAACATCATTATATGATACTATGGTCTATAATGCTCACAACTCAATAATCCAAATGATTTTCTAACCATGAATAGATAAAATATCAATTATTGTGGAGAGTAATATTAGTAATTAGTTCACACAGAGAGAAAAATAAACAAAATCTAAACCATAATTTGACAAGCAATAGAAGTATGCATATTTAACGTTCATGCATTCAAAATTAATAATTAAAATACAAAAATGACATTAATTAAGTTACTTAAAGATTTCTAAAATCTATTGCTTCGGGAATTCTGTCAGGAAATGCATATTTTTGTAGTAACGGTTGTATTAGCAGCCAAGTTATTAAAAAAAGGCAAAACTTCATACCATAATTTCCACCTCCGGCGACAATAACATTGTTACCTTTAAATTCAAGTCCAGACTTGTACTAATTTGAATGTACAATCTTACCGATGGTGAAGCGCTTGATACCTTCTTCGTTCTCTCCAGTCGCAACCCTCATAAGCTCCAACCAGCACAACTTCCGGAGTTTGATGTACTGGTTGGATTTTCTGGTGGTTGCAACCGAAGAAAAGAGAGATCGGTATCTATTGGTGGTGAAAGGGCTTGATGCTTTCACCGGTGAGATTGTGAATTCGAGTCAGTACAATGTGGAAGTAACTTTAAAGTTAAAAATGTTCTTGTGGTTGGAGGTGGAAATTCAGGTATGGAGATTTTCTTTTTAGATTTAGATAAGATAATGCTATTTACTATGATCTTTGGCCAGCTTAGTAATATATGAGTATTATCAATGTCTTTGGTTTCTTCAACTTTACAACGAAAAAAATCTTTAATTTCAAATTTAAAAAAAAATAAATGCTAATATTCTTAATTTGTTTTGTTACCATATGTCTTTTTATTTAGTTTGTTCTCTAAATTTGTACAGGTGCATATATTGTCCAAATAAAAGATATACTTGGGGAAGTCAAGTATTTTCTCGTGACTATGGTTGACACATTAGTGATGGTGTGGCAATGGCAAGGTTATTTATCTCAAGATATCCCTCCAACTATGGACTCATCCGACCAAAATAAATTATTTTCCCGTCATACTCTTTAATAGTAAAACTCCAGTCATCGATGTCAGAACTGTCCAAAGCGAAGGCATGATTCAGGTACCTTCCATTGGCCACCAAATTTCATATTCTTATTTATTATTTGATTTCTTGTAATTTTATTTCTTATGAAATATATAATGTTGAACATTAACATTATACAAATGAAAAGGGAAGTATAAATATATAATAAGTGAAAAGAAGAAAAATATTTGAAAATGGAAAACAAAAGAAAAAAAGAAAAGAATTAAAGGAAAAAATAATAAAAAATAATTTTTATTTTTCATATGGAATAAGTCATTTATGGAAATGGGAAAATACTTTTGCTTATCAATACAAAATCTAATAAAATGTTTATATTTTTTTTTCATAGATCAAAGCTTTACGAAAACTTCATTTTGTTTTTGAAAAGTATTAATACAATAAAGTGAAAACAATCAAAAATGATCACTAACTATTATTGAAGTATTAGGTCATCAATGGGTCATAAAAGCATCCAAGGCAAGACCTTAACATTTGAAAATTGACTGAAACAAAATTTCGATGTGATTGTGTCTGCAATTGGTTACAAAAAGCTCTGTCTGCAACTGGTTAAAGGTACCCTTAAATACCCTCTACTCAAAACAAATTAAACTGGTCTTATGTATTATCATGGTCATGTGTGTTCTGAAATGATTAACACAGAACTATGAATGTGTGATGAAGTATGATGCTTTCCCAAAACCCAATACCGGAACATTGGAAAGAAGAGAAGAATCTCTAATGTGCTGGATTTCCTAGGAAGGAGATCGGCAGAGCCGCCGAAGATGATATGTCGGTCACTAAAAATATCAAATCAATCTTGGCAACTTTCAAGTATTAATGACTGTAAAATAAATTCTTGGAAGCATTGTGTTGGTTTTGGTATGGTGTTTAAGACTTTTTATTTATGGTGGTGGTGTTTAACATGAACAATATATATATATGTCGTTCATCAAAATAATAAACCATATTTGATCCAGATAGTTAAAATAGTGGTTTGTATTGTATATGTTCATATCTTAATGTTTGCCCACATAAAGCTCGAACCATATAATTATTGCTAATGTGCAATAATGCAAGGTACATGGGAAGCTAGATGCCGAGCCTATTTTTTTAAATGTAAATATAGCAAAAATTATGGTATAAGTTTGTTATTTATACTTTATACATCATAGATCTGTCGAACCTCGAGAATAGAATGCAAAATTAAACATCTTAGGAGATTCACCGATGCTCGTCCGCATAAGATATGTGTGGAATCTCTTTCTCAATCATGATTTTGATATTCTTTGTACCTCCATCAGGCACCATATGCAACATATTCCTCCAGCAACAAAGAAGAGGAACAACGCTTTGTCTCAATACTTGGAAATACAGAGAACTAATTAGCATCTTGAGATGTATTCTTGTACAAGAATAAGAGTTTCAGCAGATGTAAGAAAATATGCAAAAGAAGTTGAGAAACACAATAATGACCGATAAGAATATGCACAATGTTTAAACCAGTAACACCAAAAAAGCTACAACCTATTGCTAAGTGAATTTTGTTCTTCAATATAAACACATTGGCTTAGCATCAAATGTTTCTATGAATCAAAATATATATAAAGACTCTCATGTTTTAGATTACTAATTCTACAAGAACCCACAAGTTTCGTCAGATTTCTGTAATCACAATTATAACGACAATTATAACCCACAAATTTGATAAGATTGCATTCTGTTTGAAAGCATCGAGTATGTCCTTATCCAAAACCCAAGCAGCCAAACAGAGCCATGCAAGATGTTCACTCTCAAATATTAAGGAGGTCACATGAACCGTCATCTGACAGAACAATCAAAATCAAACATGTAGATGTAGATTATGAAGAAGTAGTTTACATACTTCTCAACTTCCAACATATGTAATCCCTCTACGCTTTGTCCTTTGTAACTTAATCAAACTTCAACAGCGGACAAAACTTTTTCTCCTTAGATTTACCGGCTTCATCATCTCCATCTCTTCTGCCTACACTACCATTATTCCCATTTTTTTCTCCTGCCGTTATCAACTTCCTAAAGGTCTCATATTTCTATTCACTCTAGGCTCACTTCATCTCTGTGGCTTCTCCTCCATACGTAGAAAAAGCAGCTACTGACTCTGATCGAGGGTGTTCATTTTCTGTTCATCGTTGATATAGCCTATTTATTACCAGTTTAGACTATGTTATAGACTCTATTTAGGGTCTGTTATATCTAGGCTATGTTTTGAGGTCTTTGCAGGTCCAAGTACGTTTTGGAGATATATGGAGATACTTAGAGCTTTTGGAGCATTTGGAGAGGAATAATTTGTAGCTGATCATTGAAGAGAACTGAAGTACGAGATTACCATCGATCGACGATACAATGTTGGCGTCTACTGATGTTACATGACAATGGTCGATCGATGTCCAATTCGCAGACAGCCGACTTTCAAGCCCAAGTTAAAGACATGAAACAATATTAAAAGATTACCCTTGGACGAGTTTCGTTCTAGACTTTAGGGTTTTATATTTATACTTTATGTATTGCACCAGAAAAAGTGTGATAGTACAAGAGGTACTAATTCTAAGTGTGCTTTGAAACTCCAATATTCTATCTATGCATTTTATAAATATTCCTATTCTTACGTCAATTATGTATGACTAGTCATCAACTAGGTTTAGGGTTTATCAATGGTACTGATGGATTAGCCAAACAATAGAATTGTGAAGGTCATTATTAGATCTATTAATAGAATTGTGTTTATTACTTGTTCTCTAGAGTAGCTAACTAGAACCATGATAATAGGATAGTTAGGCGCAAGCGAGAGCATGGTCTACTACCGGAATCTATTCTGTTGAGCTAGGTTGCGAGAAACAAACGAGATTTGATTTAGTCAATCTAGTGAACTTATCTAATTAGGTCATAACGTTTGATTCAAGAAACCATCGAGCGATGCAGGATCATTGCCATTGATCGACGGTCATTCCATGTCCACAAGCGAGAGCTGAGAAATTGGACTTAGTCAATAGATTAGGCGCGCATGCGAGATCTGGTGTCTTTTACATTAGATTTTGAGTTCCATGATTAAATACCTTTGACTTCTATCTACTATAGTCCACTAGCCTGGAACCCTAGATCTAGCATATTTCCATATTTACATTACTAGCATATTTTCATATTTGCATTACTAGCATATATTCATATTGCATCTATATCTTCTAATAAGGAATATTTCTTTCACCTGATTACTTGCTACCAATATATATAGTTACCTAGCTTAGCCATTGGAAATAAGAAATCTATTGTGTGTCTTGTTCTCTGTGGATTTGATCCGTAAGTACTACACCTGATCTCTCTTGACAAGAGTATTATTGTTTTGTTTGTTAGGATTAAGGGTTAATTTGACTATTGTTTGTTTAGGATATTATTACCCTATTAAAACAAAAAAAACACACCAGGTCAAATTTGGCGCCGTTGCCGGGGAACATTGATCGCCATTAGATTTATTTTCTAGGACTTAGTCTAGGTTTGTTACTTTCAAAGTTACTGATTTTTCTTTGTTTTTCAAGTGCATGCAAAAGAGTACCAGGAGCAACAAAGGACAAGACTTACTGTTCTTTGACCCACAGCAACTCGAACATACAATCCGCAAAGAAAGACGACAAGCATCGATCGACGACATACCTTCAGCATCGACCGATACATCTTTACGGACAGCATCAACCGGCATCATAACTCAACCATCGACCGACATCAGAACTCAACCATCGACCAATACCAGATCTCTAGCATCGACTGATATTTATCATATAGCATCGATCAACAACACCTCATCCGCATTGATCGCCGACAGCAAACGAGTTCAGATGGTTGCGCCTATAATTGTGGTTCAGGATGAGAATGTAGACTTGCATGACCTCAATGGTCATCTGCGTAATGCAGCAGGTCAAAGGATATACGATCAAGGGACTATAATCCCTGATATAGAAGCAGAAGCAGACGCTGCAATTGCTCAACCTGAAGCTAACGCCCAAGCTGCTCAAAGAATGCTGGCTGACTACAACCGTCCAGACCAGTACTACGCCAACAGATCTGCCATTCGTCCTCCAGCTTTTCAGAGAAATGATTTTTAGATCAAGCCCGCTTACTTCGGTCTTGTAGCGCAGACACCTTACCATAGGTTGCGACACGAGCACCCTATGGATCATCTGAAGCGATTTGAGGATCTAGTGACTGCTATTAAAGCTAATGGAGTCCCTGAGTACTATCTTTTCTGTAAGCTCTTCAAGTACTGACTTGCTGGAGAAGCTTCATATTGGCTTAAGCAGCTACCAGCAGGATCTTTGACATCCTGGACTGACATTAAGAACGCTTTCTTGCATAACTCCTTTGATGACGCAAGAGCAGAAGATATGAGGAGAAAGATTGCTACTTTTTCACAAGAGTCTTCAGAGTCTTTTAGAAACTCATGGCTCAGATTTAAGTCATACGAGAGAGACTTTCCACATCATGGGTTCAACGAAGTGCAACTTCTTAGAACTTTCTTCAGAGGTATTGGACTGCAGTATCAAATGGCTTTGGACACAGCTAGTGAAGGAAATTTCAGCACTAGGAGCCCTGAAGAAGCTACAAGATTGATTGAGAATCTGCCATCTAGTAGCAGTACCAAGAACACAGATTTTGAGAGGAAGAAATCAACTCCAACAATAAGCAAGGAGCAGATTGAAGAGGTAAAAGAAAAGCTGGATAGTGTCCAGAAAATTTTCAGAAAACAGGTACTTTTGTAGAGGTAGAAGTGATAGAGTCTGGGACGGTGAGAATAAAGAAGAGGATGTGAGCTACATTGATGGGAATGGTTTCCAGAGACAAGCGAATCCAGGTTTCAGCAGGAATTCCTATGGTACTGGTCAAAGGAGTAACTTCAATCAGAATTCACAGCGAAGATCCTCCAATAACGACATGACATTTGGATCTTCCTACTACCAAAACCCTCCTCCAGAAACTCAGGAGTAACTTTAATCAAAATTCACAGCGAAGACCCTCCAACAACGACAAGACATATGGATCTTCCTACTACCAAAACCCTCCTCCAGAAACTCAGGGAAGCAAGATTGAAGCAATGGTTGATAGAGTCTTAGAGGGACAGAAAAATATGACTGGGGATTTCAACGGAAAGATAGATGGTTTGTACCTCAACCTCAACACCAAGTTTGAAAACCTCAGCACCTATGTGAAGAAGTTGGAGAACCAAGTGATGCAAACAAGTGAGACCATTAGGAGCATGAGAGCCTGATTAAGGAGAATATGGAGACTGGGCAAAGGCACCACGTCAATGCATTAATTGATGAGGATTTCTGGCATGAAGTGAAGCCCCAATACAGCAACTTCCGTGTGGAAAACTCTATATCACTCGGCAATTCCCTTTCCCATCTGCGTCGAGACAACGAGCATCGACCGACGGTAAAACCTACATAATCAATAGCCTCATGTTAATCTACTAACATCGATTGACACCATTCTCACGATCTCGGTCGACATAGAGACGAAGGAATCGATCGACACTCAATGCATGTCATCGAGCAACAACATGGAAACCCAGTCCGAATATTCAACTGTGCGTCCAACAAAAACCATTTCAAAACAGAATACAGACACGTCTGAATCTACAGATATTGATAGAGAAGACGGACACTCAAGGAGGAGGCAAAATATCCCAAACATCTACGCAGAGAAGCCAGTGAAAAGGAGATGGATGGCTTTGCTAAAAGAGTTTTTAAAATTTCTTTAGATATATCTTTTGATGGAGCTTATTATACTCACAGATTTGGATGTTTTTTAAGGGAAACAAGGGAAACAGATGATGACATATAAACCATGTTCAATCACCACAGAGAGAAGATGAAACAGAGAACCTGTTTGAAAAAGAAAAGTGATCCTGGGAAGTTTGTGATTTCATGCTACATCAAAGGAAACAAATAACCTAACACCCTCTGTGACACTGGATCTTCAGTGAGCATTATGCCAAAGTTTATGGCAGAGGAGCTGAACCTAAGAGTGGAACCCTCCAACGATTCGTTCACGTTTGTGGACTGCTCAATAGTAAACTCAGGAGGTATGGTAAAAGATGTTCGAGTACAGATAAACAATGCCCTAGTCCCAGTAAACTTTCATGTAATGGACATCAGGATAGATTGGAACTCTTCGCTACTACTTGGGAGAGCTTTCATGGCTACTGTGGGAGCCATATGTGACATGCATTTAAACATGTTGTATTTATCACTAATTGATAAAAATATCTTTTATGAACCTGTTAAAAATAAGAACAAGGCTACCCTGATCGAATTATGTAATGATGCAGAGCTTGTGGCCACATGTTTCTGCGTTTACGAGTGTAATGAATAATCGTTAGATGGAGCATCGATCGATACCCAACCCCTAGCATCGATCGACAGTCTTGCACTTCAGCAATCGATCGATACCCATACCCAAAAAACGATCCACATCCACCATGATGATTACGATTATAACCTAGCCCACCTCGAATAAAATTAACATTACAGAGAAGAAGAGCTGATCGAGTACCGAGGGCATTCTATGGAAGAGGCTGGAGTTTTTCATGTTTTCCATGAACCGGGGAAATTGACATCGATCGACACTGAGCGCGAAGCAGAAACCAAACATGATTCAGCAGAAGAACACGGTAGAGAAGCTGGTTATCTACAACCAGATTAGTTCAGTATTATGAGAGATCCAAATGGTCACACAAGAGATATGGATGGCATAATTCTAAACGTCACGAAGGAGGATGTAGCAGATATACTTGCAATGGCCAATGGAGCTTAAAACCTTTTCGGGCACCTGTCTGATTATCGAGCATCGATCGACAGTAACCATAGACCATCGATCGACACAAATTGGGTATGCCAAGGATACGGTGAAGCCTACGAAGAGTATGACTCTGATTATGATGAGGATGAACCTGGCTGGATAATTGATGTGAGAGGCAATCCAGCATCAACAATCGGCCTATCTTGGCCATCCAACGACATCAAACGTAAACCTGACCCTTCACTTGGACCAGAAGAAACAGAAGCTGGTTACCTTAGACCAGTTGAGTTTGAAATTTTCAGAGATGTAGAAGGACGTGCATGAGGTCTTTATGGGAGAATTCTAACTCTACCTAAGAAAGATGTAGTAGACACCCTTCTAATGGCTGAACGATCAGGATATTTCTTTGGACAACCGCAACAAACATCGATCGACGCACAAGTACCAGCATCGATCGACAACGAGGAACAGAAGCACGAAACTTACAGCAGAGCAGAGATTGATGATATTGTGCATGAGATCTACAAATATCAAGAGATGTCACTGGATGATTTCTACATGAGGCTTGATGATGTTTACTATCCTATTGATAGATGCCTTACCAATTTGTCTACACGCATGGATGAGATGAAGCAAGACATGGATACTTTTCAGAGACAGCATGCGAGTAGCCCGGATGGAGTGACATCGATCGACGGAAACCTTACTCCATCAATCAATACTAAGTTCAACAGACAGAAGTTCGCAGCAGAACACTACTTAGAAGAAAGGTTCTCTGATATTGTTTTTTCTCAGTGCCTGATGAAGGAAGATGTTTCTCAGCAACTAGAGGAAATGTCAGACACTACAGCTACCAGACTTTGAATGCTCCAGCGCAGTATTGAAAATCTACAAAGAAGAATGCATTCACTAGAGGTTACTAAGGAGATCATAAAGAATGAGAAAATCAGAGGAGACGAGGCAATCAAAAACTTCATTGGTACATGGTTTCAGAAGAGCAACGAAGATGTAGCCACTTGTTTTATAAGTGTTGATAACCCTCCTTTCTAGTCAAGCATTCACAACATCGAGCTTAAGACTCTAACCAAGCGCTGACTAGGAGGCAACCCACTGTTTAATAAGTTTTAATTAATTTTTATTCTTCATTTATTACTAATTTTCGTTTTTATTTCAGATTTCAAAAAAAAAATATCCGAGGAAGATAGTCTGCCTAGGGCATCGACCGACATTTGATCACTGCCGATCGACGGAATAAGCAATGAATCAATCGATAGGTACTTAACTATGTCGATCGACGGTCACCATCAGCGAGCAGTTGTATCAATTTTCCTTGTTAAAATTGGTCCTTATGATTTATTTCTTCCCCAATCTCGGACTGTATAACACTGACGAGAGTGTTGTTTAAGTCTGGGGGAGGTATTACTGATATTGTATTTTATTTTGAGTTTTATAAGAAATAGGAACGTACAGGTATAGCATCGATCGACACCCATATCCGACCATCGAGCGACGCTTTCTTACAGAGAGAGGTATCGAGTTCTGTACTTAAGCTAATTACTTATGAATTAATTTTTCTAACCAAATCGGGGTGGATTACACTGGGGACAGTGTAATTTAAGTCTGGGGGAGGTTCGCTAATGCTATTTGATTGTTTTTGAGTGTTATTTATATCTATATAAGTTTTTTTCAAAAAGTTTTATTTGTCAAGAAGAGGACTATGATTAAGATTTATTATTGACTAACCATGCTATAAGCACCATTCTTAGAAGGTTATTTGCAAATATTACTAGATATATCAATGTGGATCATCATGCCACTATATCACACTTGCTTAGAAAGTTTGGAGGAACCAAAGCTGATTTCCAACACTAATCATGACATTATTTGCTTGCTTTGGGATTTGGTATACATTGGATCGGATTCCTTCTGCAAGTCTGGAAGGTAAAAGTCTGTCTGGTTCTGATTCCCCTCTCTCTCCCCTTCAGATTAAAAAAGGAGTGTCGAACAAGATTTAGTGGCTACAACCATTAGAGCTTGATTCATATGATCCTAGAAAGAGATAAAGGTCAAAAAGAGGTGAACAGGATCTGGTGGCAAAAACCATTAGGGCTTGATTCATGGAAGCCTATCCAAATATCTCAGTCAATTAAATAAAAATGATACCCACAAAAAGAAGGGAGACATTGACTGAGAAGAAGTGAGAAGAGAGAGAGGAGAGGAATCAGAGAAGGTTGCATGTGTGTTCATATACTTGCAGAGGTAAGAGTCCATGTGTCCCTTGGTCGATATTCCCAAGGTAAAGCCTACACTTTATTTTATGCAAAGAAATGAAATCAGTAGAGGGGTGAGTCAAACTAATATTCGCTAAGTTGTTGGTAGAATGGAATTGGTTGCTATACTAGGATAGGGTATATAAAGTTTCTATGTGATTGGCTTGATAGGATGTGGTTGCAATAAAGCAAGGTGACAGTTATACTTAGACAATATGTGAGTCTTCGCTTTTTAAAACATTTTTCACAGGCTTGTTTGCTTAAGGACAAGCAAAAGGTTAAGTCTGGGGGAGTTGATATAGCCTATTTTCAGTTTAGACCATGTTATAGACTCTATTTAGGGTTTGCTATGTGTGTCTAGGCTATGTTTTGAGGTCTTTACAGGTCCAAATACGTTTTGGAGATATATGAAGATATTTGGAGCTTTTTGAGCATTTGGAGAAGAATAATCCGAAGCTGATCATTGAAGAGAATTGAAGTATGAGATTACCATCGATCGACGATACAACGTTGGCGTCGACCGATGTTACATGAACACGATCGATCCATGTTGCACATATGCCATCGATTGATGTCCAATTCGCAGACAGCCGACTTTCAAGCCCAAGTTAGAGACATGACACAAGATTACAAGATTACCCTTGGACGAGTTTTGACCTAGAATTTAGGGTTTTATATTTATACTTTATGTATTGCACCAGAAAAAGTGTGCTAGTACAAGGGGTACTAAGTGTTCTAAGTGTGCTTTGAAACCCCAATATTCTATCTATACATTTTATTCAGAGTACTATTCTTACTTCAATTATGTATGAGTAGTCATCAACTAGGTTTAGTGTTTATAAATGGTACAGATGGATTAGCCAAACAATAGAACTGTTAAGGTCATTATTAGATCTATTAATAGAATTGTGTTTATTGCTTGTGATCTAGAGTATCTAACTAAAACCCTGATAATAGGATAACTAGGCTCAAGCGAGAGCATGGTCTACTGCCGGAATCTATTATGTTGAGCTAGGTTGCTAGAAACAAATGAGAGTTGATTAAGTCAATCTAGTGACTTTATCGAATTAGGTCATAACACTTGATTCAAGAAACCACCGATCGACGCAAGATCATTGCCATCGATCGACGGTCATTCCGTGTCAACAAGTGAGAGTTGAGACATTGAACTTAGTCAATATATTAGGCGCGAATTCGACAGCTGGTGTCTTTTACATTAGATTTCAAGTTCCATGATTAAATACCTTTGACTTCTATCTACTATAATCCACTTGCCTGAAACCCTAGATCTAGCATATTTTCATATTTACATTACTAGCATATTTCTATATTTACATTACTAGCATATTGCCATATTGCATTTATATCTTCTACTAAGGAATATTTCATTGACCTGATTACTTGCTACCAATATATATAGTTACCTAGCTTAGCCTTTAGAAATAAGAAATCTATTGTGTGCCATTGTCCTCTGTGGATTCGAGCCCTAAGTACTACACATGATCTCTCTTGACAAGAGTATTATTGTTTTGTGTGTTAGGATTAAGGGTTAATTTGACAGTTGTTTGTTTAGGATATTATTACCCTATTAAAACATAAAAACACACCCACGTCAATCGTCGACAACATTCAACCAAAAAATAGGCATCGTGATACACAGTCGAGGAAGAAGAGAAAAAGCAGGGTATTATGGGGTTTTTCTATGCTTAGAGTGTGAAAATATGTGCAAAACTACCCTAAGAGTCAAAATTGTCTTATTGTGTTATTAAATATCTTAAAGTGACCCACAATATAATTCTCTCTTAAGCACACAGTAAACTGATCAGCTTCACGTATTGCCGGCTTCCTCTTCCATATCGTCTATGCCTCTTCTTCGTCCACCTCCTAAAAGCTCCACTCCACCTTACGCGCCGTTTCTTGAAATACCTTTGTATCTACTCCTCTTCTCCCTTTTTCGCCGGGAAACTTTCTTTTGCATCTTATTCGCTTCACTCGTTGATGCTTTCTCTTGGTCTTAGTCTGGTTACCACTTCAAGTTGTATTGAAACTCTGAACTCGACAATTTCAACGGTGGGAATACGAAGATCCAGAGGTTTATGACAAGATAAAAAAAAGTTGGAGATCTTTCCGATCTTGTCATCAAAGAGCCTAAATTTTCAGATGTGATCAAAGAGGTAAAATATGTACATGTGTACATAAAAAACATATTGTACATGTGTACATCTCTAAGAAAAAAAGACTAACTGAGTCACCGAGTCAAAAATATGTTTTTAACTCTATTTAACATTATTAGTAACTTACAAAATCTCAAATTTCAGGTGATGATATTGTAACAATTTTCAAAAATTGGAAGACACACCTTACGAGAACGCCGATGTTGCTTGAGGTTTCACCCACAAATATATTCCACATGATATCCTTTCTGAGTAAGAAATGTGAGGACTCCCAGGCACTTTATGTAAATTGATGCTTCGTTACCATATGTTGTTATATTGAATGCATTATCTTTATTTGTGCAGAGGCATGTGTTGCAGAGGATTGTATTGACCCAAGAAGAGGTATACTTGGAGATGTCATTGCTGAAGTATTTTCTGGTGACTATGGTTGACATATTGGTGACGTTCACGGCTAATGCAGAGTTATTTATGTACATAGATCCCTCCAAATATTGGCTCGTCCGACCAAAAGAAGGTTTTTTCCCCCACCAAATTCTTTACCGGGAGAACTCTTGTCATCTGTGTGGAAACTTTCCATAAGATTTGCTATGGAAAGATTTTTTGATGGACAATAGAAGACACCAGAGTCTTATCATCGTGAATCTTTTGTACAGTACCTATATCGATGACTGGAGTTCTCCAAGTACAAGATTTGGTGGCAAAAAACCCTGTTTTGGTCGGACGAGTCCATACTTGGAGGGATCTCTCCATACATAAATAGAATTGCCTTAGCCATCAAAATCACCAATGTGTGAACCATAGTCACCAGAAAAATACTTAAGCAATGAAATCCCCAAGTATGCCTCTTCTTAGGCCTATACATGCACTTGTACAAATTTAGAGAATGGACTGAATAAAAGGATATTTGGAAGAAAAAAAATTAAGAATATTAAAAACCTTATTGGTTAAGAATTTATTTAAAAACATGAGAAATAAAATATTTGTTTTTTTTTTTCCGGCAAACGGGTATTCTATTACTCAAAATTGAGGTGGTCTGGGTAACCAGACCGGAATAGAACAACCAATAAAAAGTAACTCCCTATAGAAGGATCTAGCTGTCTTAGCTAAAAAATCTGAAAACTGGTTGCACGCTCGAGGAACATAAGAAATTTTGAAGTCTGGGAAGCAAATCAGTAGCGTTTCTATCCTCTCCAGTTCCGTAGCAAAGCTTGGCCAAACTTGAGGGTCCTTGATCATAGCAATCAGCTCCTTGCAATCTGTACCAAAGCTCTGGCATGTCGAATGTTAAAGCATATTCTCCATCGCCCATCGCAATGCTTCTACTTCCGAATGCAACGCTGATTCTCGTCTAGGTATATTTCGTGTTCCCATGAGTTGACGATTCCCACCACTGTCCATCCAGACCCATCCACAGCCACTAAATTGATCATGGCCTGTCCAGGATCCATCTATTAAGCAGATATTACCCAAG
The DNA here is from genome assembly GCA_905132885.1 of Moricandia moricandioides. Classification (NCBI taxonomy): domain Eukaryota; kingdom Viridiplantae; phylum Streptophyta; class Magnoliopsida; order Brassicales; family Brassicaceae; genus Moricandia; species Moricandia moricandioides. Next base: position 101,011 of record CAJHQQ010000838.1, on the reverse strand, counting down.
CTTAAGACTTGGGATTCCTCGTCATTGTTCCCTTGTATCACTGATGACACCACCTCGTTTGCAGCAAACCAAGCCTGACATTCACTCTCAGCATATCTTACTAGTTCCAGAGGATCCCTATCTATTTCCCTAAAGATTTTATCATTTCGAGCCTTCCAGATATACCAAATTATCCAGGGATATGGATCCTATCTTGTTCAGATTCAATTATGGTGTTCTTCCTCCAGAATAGGTAGTCCATGTTCGCATAGATGCTTGGTACTGGAAAGATATCTTGACTCGTTGGAGTTGATGATAGTGCCCAAACTTGTAAAGCAGGCGGACATTCAAAAATAGCATGGGTTACAGATTCCTCTGGTTCACCACACCTTGGGCAGTAATTATCACATCTCATATTCCGCCTTACTAAATTCTTTGTTACTGCCACGTGTCCAGTTATCAATTGCCATATAAGATGGCAAATTTTCTTTGGCGCCTTTAGCTTCCAAGCAAAGGCTTGAAGCTTAGTCACACTTGGCTCTAGCATTTCATTTTCATTTTTCTCCTTGAGGAGATTCTGGGCTACCCAATATCCGGATTTAACCGTATATTGTCCATTCTTTGTGTAGTTCCAGCAGAATGTGTCCCGTCGATGAGTCGTACTTGTGGCCAAACTCCTAATAAGAGGTATATCGTCAGGGTTGACATATTGTTCCAGCAAGCCAACATCCCATATCTTTGATTCCTGATTAATAAGGTCACTGACCCTCATATTTGGATTCATAATTGGTGCCACAGGTGTAGCTGACCTAGCAGGTGTCGTTGGGATCCATGGATCCTCCCACACTTTAACTTCATACCCAGAGTGTATCTTCTGTCTTAACCCCAATAACAAAAGCTCCTTTGCCGCAGAAATGCTACTCCACACATAAGAAGGACTATTTACAGAATTTACTCGTAAAGGCGAGCTCATCCTGTAATATCTTGCCTTTAGAACTCTTGCCACCAGCGAATCAGGGTATTGTAGTAACCTCCATAATTGTTTTGCCAATAGAGCCAGATTAAACTCTTGGATCATGCGAAATCCAATCCCACCCTCCACTCTTGGTAAACAGAATTTTTCCCATTTTGACCAGTGTATTCCTCTTTTGGGGGGGATTAGAGCTCCACCAAAATTGTGCAATAACACTGGCAATATTTTCACATATCTCCAATGGGAGAAGGAAAGTAGACATAACATATGTCGGCAGAGCAAGTAGAATGGATTTAATCAGCACCTCTTTTCCCCCTTTTGAGAGCCATCTACCTGTCTAGCCATTCACTCTATGCATCAACTTGTCTTTGAGGAAAGCAAAAAGTTTGCACTTAGAACCGCTAATATCTTTTGGGATACCCAAGTACGACCCCATCCCTCCTTCATTCTGTATACTAAGTATATATTTAATTTCCTTCCTGGTGGTTGCATTAATTCGCTTACCAAAGAGTAAGGAAGATTTATCAAAATTAATGGATTGGCCTGATGCTTTTCCATACGTCCTGACTACTTTCATACTTCTTCACATTCACGGGGCTCCGCCTTACAGAAGAAAAGGCTATCATCAGCAAAGAGAAGGTGGGATACCGATGGACACGCGCGTGTGACGCGCATCCCCGTTATCTTTCCTTGGTTCTCTGCGTGATTGAGAAGGCTAACGAGCGCTTCCGTGAATAGAATAAAAATGAAAGGAGACAAAGGATCTCCTTGGCGTAGACCTCTCCTTGGAATAATATTTCCTCTTGGCTGCCCATTCATGACAACTTTATATTTTACTGATGTAATGCATCTCATTATCCAGGTAATCCACGTTTCCGAAAAGCCCATCTTTCTCATGACAGCTTCAATAAACGACCATTCCATCCTGTCATATGCTTTACTCATATCCGTCTTGATGGCCATTCTTTTATTGCGTCTGCTTGGCTTAGTCCTAAGTGCGTGAAACATCTCCTGAGCAATCATAATATTATCCGAAATCTGTCTTCCAGCAACAAAAGCTGACAGAGTTTCCGAAATTAGACCTGGTAGCACTTTTTTGAGTCTCTGGCATAAAACCTTAGAGATAATTTTGTAACTTACGTTTCATAAACTAATGGGCCGAATTTGAGCCATTTCATTAGGCTTTGTTGTCTTTGGGATGAGACAAATATTTGTTTCATTCTGTCCAGTTGGCATTGTCCCCTCGGTAAGGAATTTATTAACCATAAGAGTTAAGTCATCCTTTACTATGTTCCAAAACTTCTGGTAAAAAAGCGAAGTCATCCCATCTGGCCCCGGGGCTTTTTCTGGGTGCATAGCAAAGAGTGCTAACTTCACCTCCCATTCAGAGATCGGGGCTGTTAGACTTTCATTCATTGGCTCCGTGATTGTTGTATGAACTTCAGATAGCGCTTCTTCAATATCTTCTGGATTAGAAAACTCAAAGATCTGTCTAAAATAGCTAGTAGCAATGGCTACTAGTCCTTCTTCATCTTGCAGTATATTTCCATTTCCATCTAGGAGCTGCGTGATCTTGTTCCTTGCTCGTCTTTGCTTTGTTAATGCATGGAAAAATTTTGTATTTCAATCACCTTCCCATAGCCAAAATACTCGACTTTTTTGTTTCCAGAACATTTCTTCTGCCTTAAGAGCATCTGAAAGTTCCTTCAAAGCGGCTGTGATCTCCTCAGTTGTAGCATTATCATCTGCATACAGAGCCTCCACCTTTTCTTTAAGCTCCTCAACCAATTTTGCCGAGTTAATATTATGTTCTCTCCTCCACTCGCTCAAGGCTTTTCTGCAGCTGGCAATATGTTCCATTATAGTCACATTGGTTGGAAGATCAGGTGATTTCCATCCCTCTAAAATGACCTGCCGCAATTCCTCATTATCCAACCATCTTTTATCGAACTTGAATTTTCTTGATCTTCTCGTTGGTTTTGTGAGTATGTCTGCAAGAATCGGACGATGATCCGATCCCCATAATCTCATATACTTCACCATAGAATGAGGAAACTTATCATGCCAGTCCGCATTTCCCACAGCCCTATCAAGACGACATCGAACAGTTACTCTTCCTGCTCTCTTTCCAACCCATGATAGCATATTTCCAGTATATGGAAATTCTAACATCCCACAATCGTTTATCATTTGCTTAAAAGGTAGAAAAGAGCTATCAGTGCGCTGTCTTCCTCCTTCTTTTTCATTATGAGCAGTGATTTCATTAAAATCTCCTATCATAAACCAAGGTCCAGTTCTTGTTGTTGAGAAACGCGTAAGGCGTTCCCAAACTTGATCTCTTCTTTCTAGTACAGGATCCCCATAAACAAACGTCATATAGACTTTTATTCCATCAATGATTGCCTCAATGTCAATCATTCTGTTATTTGAAAATATTGTTTTGTTTGCTAAAGTTGAAGAAAGCAGAGACAATGATAAGACTTATATTATATTAAACTAGCACAAGAACAAGGTGATAAACATTATCATATGATACTATGCTCTATAGAGCTCATAACTCAATAATCCAAATGATTTTTTAACCATGAATAGATAAAATATCAATTATTGTTGAGAGTAATATTAGTAATAACTTCACACGTAGAGAAAAAACAAAATCTAAACCATAATTTGACAAGCAATAGAAGTTTGCAGCTTTAACGTTCTTGCATTCAAAACTAATAATTAAAATACAAAAATGACATTAATTAAGTTACTTAAAGAGTTGTAATATCTATTGCTTCGGGAATTCTGTCAGGAAATGCGTATTTTTGTAGTAACGGTTGTATTAGCATCCAAGTTATTAAAAACAAAGCTAATCTACATACCATAATTTCCACCTCCGGCGACAATAACATTGTTACCTTTAAATTTAAGTCCAGACTTGTACTAATTTGAATGTACAATCTTACCGGTGGTGAAGCGCTTGATACCCTTCTTCCTTCTCTCCAGTCGCAACCACCATAAGCTCCAACCAGCACAACTTCCGGAGTTTGATGTACTGGTTGGAGTTTCTGGTGCTTGCAACCGAAGAGAAGAGAGATCAGTATCTTTTGGTGATGAAAGCGCTTGATGCTTTCACCGGTGAGATTGTGCATTCAAGTCAGTACAATGTGGAAGTAACATTAAAGTTAAAAAAATTCTTGTGGTTGGAGGTGGAAATTCAGGTTTGGAGATTTGTTTTTAGATTTATATATGATAATGCTATTTACTATGATCTTTGGCTAGCTTAGTAATATATGAGTATTATCAATGTCTTTGGTTTCTTCAACTTTACAACGAAAATAAATCTTTAATTTCTAATTTTTTTTTTTAAAATAAAATCTAATATTCTTGAATATTTTCGTTACCATATGAATTTTTATTTAGTTTGTTCTCTAAATTTGTACAGGTGCATACGTTGTCCAAATAAAAGATATACTTGGGGAAGTCAAGTATTTTCTCGTAAATATGGTTCACATTAGTGACGGTGCTGGCAATGGCAAGGTTATTTATCTCCAGATATCCCTCCAAGTATGGAATCATCCCACCAAAACAAAGTATTTTCCCACCATACTCTTTAATAGGAAAACTCCAGTCATCAATGTCGGAACTGTCCAAAAGATTTGCAAAGGCATGATTCAGGTACCTTTCATTCTCCACCAAATTTCATATTCATATTTATTATTTTATTTCTTTTAATTTTATTTCTTATGAAATATATAATGTTGAATATTAACATTATACAACTGAAAAGGGAAGTATAAATATATAATAAGTGAAAAGAAGAAAAATATTTGAAAATGGAAAACAAAAAGAAAATTGAAAATAATTAAAGGAAAAAATTATAAAATATAATTTTCATTTTTGATGGAATAATTCATTTATGTAAATGGGAAAAATACTAATGCATATCAATAACAAAATCTAATAAAATGTTCATAGATTAAAGCTTTACGAAAACTTGATTTTCTTTTTGAAAAGTATTAATACAATAGAGTGAAAACAATCAAAAAATGACCACTAACTATTGTTGCACTATTAGGTTATCAATAGGTCAAATAAGCATCCGAGGCAAGACCTTAACGTTTGAAAATGAACTGAAACAAGATTTCAATGTGATTGTGTTTGCGAACGGTTTAAAAAGCTCTGTCTGCTACTAGTTAAAGGTACCATTAAACACCCTCTACTCAAAACAAATTAAACTGGTCTTATGCATTATAATGGTCATGTGTGTTCTGAAATGATTAACACAGAACAGTGTATGAGTGATGAAGTATGATGCTTTCCCCGAAAACTCAATACTGGAACATTGGAAAGAAGAGAAGAATCTTTAATGTGCTGGATTTTCTAGGAAGGGGATCGCCAAAGCCGCCGAAGATGCTATGTCGGTTGCTGAAGACATCAAATCAATCTTGGCAATTTTCAAATATTAATGACGGTAAAATAAATTTTAGGAAGCATTGTGTTGGTTTTTGTATGGTGTTTAAGACTTTTTATTTATGGTGGTGGTGTTTAACATGAACAATATATATAAATATATATGTTCATCGAAATAATAAACCATGTTTGATCCAGATAGGTAAATTAGTGGTTTGTATTATATATGTTCATATCTTAATGTTAGCCCACATAAAGCTCGAACCATATAATTATTGCTAATGTGCAACAGTGCAAGGTACATGTGAAGCTAGATGTCGTACCTATTTTTTAAAATATAAAATATAGCAAGAATTATGGTATAAGTTAGTTATTTATACTTTATAAAACATACATCTGTCGAATCTCAAGAATATAATGCAAAATTAAACATCTTAGTAAATTCACTGGTGCTCATCCGCATAAGATATGTGTGGACTCTCTTTCTCAATCATGATATTAAGATTCTTTGTACCTCCATTAGGCACCATATGCAACATATTCCTTCAGCAACAAGTAAGAGGAACAACACGTTGCCTCTATACTTGGAAATACAGAGAACCAATTAGCATCTTGACATGTATTCTTGTACAAGAATCACAGTTTTAGCAGATGTAAGAAAATATGCAAAAGAAGTTGAGAAGCACATTACTGACTGATACATAATATGCACAATATTTAAACTAGTAACCCCAAAAAAGCTACAACCTATCAATAAGTGAATTTTGTTCTTCAATATAAACACAGTGGATTAGCATCAAATGTTTCTATGAATCAAAATATATATAAGGAGTCTCATGTTTCAGATTACTAATTCTACAAGAACCCACAAGTTTGGTCAGATTTCTGTAATTGCAATTATAACGACAATTATAACCCACAAATTTGATAAGATTACATTCTGTTTCAAAGCATCGAATATGTCCTTATCAACAACCCAAGCAGTCAAACAGAGCCATGCAAGATGTTCACTCTCAAACATTAAGGAGGTCACATGAACCGTCATCATACAGAACAATCAAAATCAAACATGTAGATGTAGATTTACAGACTTCTCAACCTCCAACATATGTAATCCCTCTATGCTTTGTCCTTTGTAACTTAATCAAACTTCAATATCGGACCAAACTTCTTCTCCTTAGATTTACCGGCTTCATCATCTCCATCTCCTCTGCCTCCGCTACCACTATTCCCATTTTTTCTCCCACCATTATCAACTTCCAAAAGGTCTCATCTTTCAGTTCGCTCTACGCTCGCTTCATTTATGTGGTCCTGAAACCCTCATTAATCTCTATATTCCTCCACCGTCAACAGAGAGGAAGAGGAAAACCAAAGCCGATGTGGCTTCTCCTCCATACGTAGAGAAAGCAGCTACTGACTCTGATCGAGGGTTTTCGTTTTCTGTTCATCGTCGACAACTTCAACAATAAAAAATAGGCATTGTGATACACAGATGATGAAGAAGGGAAGAACCAGGGTATTATGGAGTTTTTCTATGTTTAGTGTGTGAAAATATGTGTAAAACTACCCTAAGAGTCAATATTGTCTTATTGTGTTATTAAATCTCTTAAAGTGACCCACAATTTAATTCTCTCTTAAACAAACAACAAACTGATCAGCTTCATGATATCTCACATATTTACATTGTTTTGACCACCTTTCCTTGCACATTTTCATCATTTAGACATGTCTAGGTTGCATTGCATCGCATTTGTTTATATCAGGTATTGGAGTTCTCTACTGGTGAGTTTGGGGGCAATTGAGGCTAAGGAAGTGAAGTTTGGGGGTAAAAGTGAACTCTGGCACGAGTGTAGAGACCATCTTGGTCGCTACAGACCCAAAGAATAAATGCGGACACCGTAGCGACCAGGCGTAGTGACCAGGAGTGGTCGCTACAAACCCACAGAAGAAACGCGGATGCCGTAGCGACCATCCATAGCGACCAAGCCAGGTCGCTATAGACCTTTGAAACTCGGTGGCGACTAAGTGTCCTAGCGACCTTCTTGTTGCGGGATGGACAGGTCGCTAGGGCGTAGAAACCTTATTTTTTTACGGGTTGGCCCGGGTTGTTGGGTCGACCTGGTTCGTTTTTAAACTACTATTTATGCTTTTTAAACCTAATGGGAGCACACTCTGATTTTTATCTGGAGACATATACTACTTTTGGTGAAAAATATTGAATCCTTAATCCTTTTTGATCTTCTTATTTTCGTTTCACTGATTATTCTGGGTCGTTAGACATGATTAACTCTGAATCATTTATGGTTTTTGAGTTCATTATGTTCGCTAGTGAGTAGTTACCTTTAGGATTCATGGGTTAGGGTGATCTAGGGTGATTAAGTGATAGATTAGAGAGTTTAGTGTTAGGTCATTCATGTTCTATGATTATCTCTTATCTCTAATGCTAGATTAGACTTGATCACTTTGATCTAGATCCTTAGACAGTTTGTACCCGAAAGGTGTTCGATGAAATGTCTGAACCAAACAATAATTCTCTTTACTTGCTTAACCAATGACAGTTGATGTTAGGAAAGTTTAGATAGTTAATATACATATTCTTAATGATTGCTTGATTTAACTAAATCAAAGACATTTGATGTTTAGTGATTGAAAGCAAATGAACTTTTATCTTGATAAAGAACTAGTTTAATGGTGCGTCTAGACTAGTAGAACCGGATTGATTGTAGTGTTAACATTCTATGTTAGATCTTAGTCACCCAAGGTCAATACCCCTTCCCATGGGTTCTTTGTTTCCCAATTGATTTATACTTCTAGTTTTTATTCATGTGTTTTCTTGTTATTTCATTTCACACATCAAAACCGATCGCACTTAGATTAAGCTTATACTTGTATTATCATTGCATCATGATCACTTAGGATTAGATTGACACTCATCTATACTACTTTGATTAGGATAGAGTAAAATCTTTTATCAAATTTGGCGCCGTTGCCAGTTCTAAGTTGATTGTGATAGTGAGATTTAGTTATAACTTGAGACTAAATCTTATTTTCTTTTACTTGCTTACTGACACACTTTCTTCATTTCTCTTAGAATCACAGGTGTATGAACTTGCGGAGCAGAGTACCAACAGACCTTGTTCCAAGAGTAGACAACATCAGGGCTTTAGAGAGAGAGTTAGCAAAAAAGAGAAGAGAAGAACAACTGATTTCTTTCGATATGTTGGAGTTCGAAATGGATGTCAACCAGCATAACCCTCATCAAGAAGGTGCCAATGGAGCTGACAACCATGGAATACAACCTCAAGATGTACATGGCCAAGGAGCTGCAAACCTTAGGCAACAACACCCTCCACGCCAAGCTCGAGCAATCGGAACATATGATCAGCCCAACATCCATGGGAATCGGGCTGGTTTCAGAGCACCAGCTGTGGAGAACAACAACTTCGAGATCAAGTCAAGTCTGATCAACATGATTCAAGCTAACAAATACCATGGTCTTTCTTTGGAAGATCCACTAGACCACCTTGATAACTTAGACCAGTTATGTGGCATAACGAAGATCAATGGTATTTCCGAAGATGCTTTCAAACTGAGATTGTTTCCCTTCTCTTTCGGAGATAAAGCGCACTTATGGGAGAAGAGTTTACCTCAGGGATCCATTGAAACTTGGGAAGAATGCAAACGGGTTTTCCTTAATAAGTTCTTCTCCTCTTCCAGAACTGCTAAGTTGAGAAATGAGATTTCTGGATTTCAACAAAAGAACCTTGAGATTTTTGCTGAAGCATAGGAAAGGTTCAAGAGCTACTTAACACAGTGTCCTCACCATGGCTTCAATAATGAGAGTATCCTAAGCACTTTCTACAGAGGATTTTTGCCTAAGTATCGAAGCATGTTAGACACCGCCAGTAATGGTTTCTTCTTGGGAAGTACAGCTCAAGATGGCATGGATCTTGTTGAGAGCATGGCACAAAGTGATTCAGTGTACAATGATGAGTGCAACAAGCATCTTCTGGATAGATCTATACAGGAAAAGGTGAACTTTGTTGGCAAGAAGGGCCAAGAAGAAGCTTTAGAGGTTAATGAAGTTGATGGTTTGGAAGGACAACAGGAGCTATTTTTATCAACGCTAACGGACAATTGTATAGGAAAGAACCCAACTTCTCATACCAAAACCCCTATCCAAACAAGCCCCAATACCCAAAGAACTACAAGCAAAGTGGTTACCAACCCAAGCAACCATACCCTCCAGGTTTTCCACCCAAAGGCAATTAGTCTACTCAAGCTCAAGGAAGTTCTTCACAAGCTCAACCTAGAGATACAAGTGTGGAATCTATGTTTAAACAGCTCCTCGAATCTTAAGCGAGAAATGAGAAAACCATTGGAGATGAGATAAAGAACATCCACACAAAGATTGATGGGAGCTACAATGAACTCAACAACAAGTTTAAGGCTTTGGAGAATCAATTCGCTACCATGAGCTCCAACTCTAAGAGGCCAATTGGATCATTACCTGGAAAACTTGAGAAGAATCCTAAGGAGACAATGCACTCAATCACGTTAAGAAGTGGTAGAGAATTACCTTCAAGAGTTCTCCTCAAGGATGATGAGAAGCAAGGTGGGGAGGTAGCCATCAATCTAGAGGATGAGGTTGTGATTTTGGATGAGAAGACCAATGAGGATTTCATGGAAAAGATTGTCGATGCTAAAGGTAAAGGAAAAGTTGAGGAGGAAAAGAAAGCATCGAACAAAGATGAAGCCACTTCTTCCTCAACACATTCTACATTCATTCCCCCTCCTTATGAGCCAAAACTTCCTTTTCTGGGTATATTCAAGAAACAACTTTTGGAGAAGTACAAAGCACTTTTTGAGAAGAAAATGAGTGAGGTTCAGATTACCATGCCCATTATTGATGCCTTCATGCTGATTCCTCAATACAGCAAGTTCTTGAAGGATGTCATAACTCAGAAGAAGAAGGAGATGGAAAGCATGATGATTCTTACTCATGAGTGTAGTGCCATTATTCAAAGGTTGAATGTTCCAAAGAAGCTTGAAGATCCAGGACGTTTCACTTTACCTTGTGCCATTGGTCCAATGTCATTTGAAAGATGTCTATGTGACTTGGGGGCAAGTGTCAGCCTCATGCCTTTATCTATTGCGAAGAAGCTCGGCTTCACCACATTACAAGAAGTGTAGAATCTCTCTAGTGTTGGTTGATTGCTTTTTTAAGCTCCCCATAGGCATCCTGGAAGATCTACTGGTAATGGTTGGAAATTGTGAGATACCCACTGATTTTGTGGTACTTGAGATGGATGAAGAGCCCAAGGACCCGTTGATTTTGGGAAGACCATTCTTAGCTACTGCTAGAGCTATTGTTAATGTTAAAGATGGTAAGATTGATTTTATCTTGGGGAGGGGAACACTCTTAACTTTTATGGTAAGGAGATGATGAAAACACCTACCATTCAAGGACAAGCCTTCGACATTGAGGCTATGGATGCGTTAGATGATGAGTTCCTAGAAGAGATGGTGCTTGAGGACTCTCTTCAACATGCTTTAACAGTTGATAGAGAGTTCCAAATGATTGAGGACAAGGAGAGAAAAGAGTACATGGGGATGTTGAATTCTCACAAGGGATTTAATGGAGTAGACAACTTCCAATAGCTGTCTCAAGCTGTTTACCATGTTGCTCCAACCGCCTTACAAGAGGACCTTCAACAAGATGATTGGAGCGAGCTCAAGGCACCCAAAGTGGAGCTTAAACCCCTTCCCATTGGTGTAAGGTACGCCTTTCTTGGTACTAATAAGACATATCCTGTCATTTTGAGTAGCCAACTAAATGAAAAAGAATTTTCTACACTTTTAAATGAGCTTAAAAAGTATAGAAAAGCAATCGGCTACTCACTTGAAGACATCAATGGGATATCACCCTCCTTGTGCATGCATAGGATACATCTAGAGGACGAATCAATGACTTCCATAGAGCATCAAAGAAGGTTTAACCCCAACTTGAAAGATGTTAAGAAAGAGATTCTTAAACTCTTGGATGCTGGAGTGATTTACCTTATTTATGATAGTACTTGGGTATCTCCTGTGCATGTAGTTCCCAAAAAGGGTGGTATCACTGTCATTAGGAATGATAAGGATGAATTGATACCCACAAGAACCATAACTGGTCATAGAATGTGCATTGACTACCGAAAACTCAATGTGCATCTAGAAAGGATCATTTTTCTTTGCCATTCATTGATCAAATGCTTGAAAGACTTGCAAACCATCCCTACTATTGTTTTCTTGATGGATACTCAAGTTTATTCCAAATACCCATACACCCCAATGATCAAGAAAAGACAATATTCACATGCCCCTATGGTACCTTTGCTTATCGCAGGTTGCCATTTGGGCTATGTAATGTACTGATCTTATTGAGGATGTGGTGGAAGTCTTTAAGGATGATTTCTCTGTGTATGGATCTTCTTTTGCTATGTGTTTGTCTAATCTATTCAGGGTAATAAAAAGATGTGAGGAGACGAACCTTGTGCTTAATTGGGAAAAATGCCACTTCATGGTAAAAGAAGGAATTGTTCTGGGACACAAGATCTCAGAGAGAGGAATAGAAGTGGATAAGGCAAAGATTGACGTGATGATTGGGTTAGCTCCACCAAGATCGGTAAAGGACATCAAAAGTTTTCTAGGCCATGCCGGGTTCTATAGGAGGTTCATCAAAGACTTCTCAAAGATAGCTAGACCGCTGACAAAACTACTATGAAAAGAAGCTATCTTTAACTTTGATGAGGAATGTCTTGAAGCCTTCAAGAAGCTGAAGAGTGAACTTATCAGTGCCCCCATTGTTCAGCAACTAGATTGGGATCTTCCTTTTGAGATTATGTGTGATGCTAGTGATTATGCTGTGGGAGCAGTATTGGGGCAGAAGAGAAATAAAAAGACTCATGTCATCTACTATGCAAGTAGAACTCTTGATGATGCTCAAATGAAGTATGCTACAACTGAGAAAGAGCTTTTTGCCATAGTGTTTGCTTTCAAAAAGTTTAGAAGCTATTTGGTAGGCTCCAAGGTGATAGTCTACACTGATCATGCTGCGCTAAGACACCTTTTGGCAAAGAAAGATGCTAAGCCAAGATTGTTGGGGTGGATTCTATTGTTACAAGAATTTGATCACGAGATAAAAGACAAACTCAGAGTTGAGAATTGAGTAGCAAATCATTTGTCTCGAATGAAAGTTGATTGCGGTACTCCATAAGAGCAAATTATGGTCATCATGGCGGTTATGAAGCTTTTAGAGACTGGGAAGAAGCTTGAAGAGATTAAAGCAACTGAAGAGAAAGAACCATGGTACGATGATTTGGTGAACTACTTAGCCTGTGGAAAGGAGCCTTTGGGACTATAAGGGTATACTAAGAAGAAGTTCTACTAGGATGTGAAGAGGTACTACTGGGATGAACCCTATCTCTATATACTTTGTAGGGATCAACTCTATAGAAGAGTGGTAGCTGAAGGAGAGGTTGAAGGGATCCTTGAACATTGTCATGGGTCATCCTATGGAGGTCACTTTGCCTCCTTCAAGACTGTTGCTAAGGTTTCACAAGCTGGATTTTGGTGGCCACAAATGTTCAAAGACACACAAAACTTTGTCTCAAGATGTGATTCATGCCAGAGAAGAGGGAATATCACTAAAAGGAATGAGATGCCTCAAAACCATATCCTGGAAGTTGAAGTATTTGATGTATGGGGCATCGATTTCATGGGACCATTCCCATCCTCTTTTGGGAACACTTAGATCTTTGTAGTTGTTGACTACGTGTTGAAATGGGTTGAAGCTATAGCAAGTCCAACCAATGATGCTAAGGTGGTTCTAAAGATGTTCAAGAGCATTATCTTTCCAAGGTTTGTAGTATTTAGAGTTGTGATCAGTGATGGAGGCTCTCACTTCATCAATAAGCTATTTGAGAATCTTCTCAAGAATAATGGTGTAAAACACAAGGTGGCAACTCCATACCATCCTCAAACAAGCGGACAGGTGGAAATCTCCAATAGAGAAATCAAGTCCATCCTGGAAAAGACAGTAGGAACAACAAGGAAAGATTGGTCCATCAAGCTTGACGATTCACTATGGGCTTATAGGACAGCTTACAAAACTCCAATAGAAACCACACTTTTCAACCTAGTCTATGGGGAAGCTTTTCATCTTCCAGTGGAGCTTGAATACAAAGCCTTGTGGGCAGTCAAACTTCTCAATTTTGACATCAAGACAGCCCAGGAGAAGAGATTGATTCAGCTGAGTGAACTTGATGAGTTACGTCTTGATGCCTATGAAAGCTCAGCGATCTACAATTAAAAGACTAAAGTTGTTCATGACAAGAAAATCCTTAAGAGAGAGTTCAGTACTGGGGATCAGGTGATGCTCTATAATTCCCGGTTAAAGCTGTTTCCTGGGAAGCTCAAGTCAAGATGGTCAGGTCCTTTCAAGATCAAAGAAGTGAAACCTTATGGAGCAATAGTGTTGTGGAGCAAGGATGGAAGAGACTTCACAGTCAACGGACAAAGAGTTGAGCTCTACTTGGGGATTTCAAGTGAAGAGGAAGGAACTTCGATTCCACTCTCCGATCCAGACTTTGTTTAACCAAAAAGAGAGGAAGTCAAGCTAGAGACTTTAAAAAAGCTCACTTGGGAGGAAATCCATGTTTATCTTTGTACATATTTTTGTTCCTTTTAGTTTACTTTTCTTTTAGATTATTTGATGTTTATAAGTTATACTTTTCAGGGGTGAAAGATGATAAGGTGGAGAACAGAACTGCTTTCAAGTTTCCAACACCTCACCGCCTGTAGCGACCACAGCAAGTCGCTACGCAATTTGAGAGTGTTGTAGCGATGAAGTGTAGCGACATTACCTGGTCTCTATGGATTCGAAGATGAAATCCGGCTAAGAGTCGTAGCAACCAAAGAAAGTCGCTACGCAAATTGCGAGTAGTGTAGCGACCAGCCATAGCAACCACGTAAAGTCGCTACGGGTCAAGGCGATTATGCGGATGCCATAGCGACCATCCGTAGCGACCAAGGGAGGTCTCTACACAGCCCAGGTAAGTCTATCCTTTACTCTAAACCGGTCTAATCAGACCAAAACCGAACCACCACCACCACCCCTCTCCCCTCCACTCGATTTAACCCTTCTCACCCCCTCACTTTCCCCTCTTCTTTCCCAAAACAAAAGCACAAACTCTTCCAAGAACTCAAAAACCAAATTTTCCCAATTCTCCACCAAATTCATTTGTTCAACTTGCTACCAACTCGAAATTACCTCCTATACCCATATCTTCCATCTTGGCACTCAATCAAGCAACGGTATGAAATTTTCGAGTTGATTCTTTTTCATGGAAAATTTTTCAACTTTTCAAAAGTTGTTGCATGTTCGATTTTTTGTTGAAAACTAGTTCTCCATGTTCTTATATGCTTGTTTGTGACTTTGGATTGATAAATTCGTGGAAAATGAGTGTGAATTGAGAATTTAGGAATTAGGGTTCTTGGTGTTTTTGAAAGAAAAAAAATTGGGGAAAATGGATGATTTTGCTTGGACTGATTCCAATCAAGTGTTCTATACCTACTGTCAAGAGATTACTTCACTCTAATTCATTTATCACTTGTTTTGGTGAAGGATTGATTCTTGGACTGAGATTAATATGCATTGTTCTTTGTAACTTTGATTCTTCAATCAATACATTCCATTGGCTATTTGTGATATTTGGAACCTCTCGACAGTGTTCTCATACTACTCTTAGTGTTTAATTACAGGTACCAATGGCGAGAACTAGATCAACGAGAATCAACATAAGCCGAAACCCACGATAGTGGACTAAAGATGAGGTTGAGCGAGAAAGAAAACAAGCCGAAGAGATCGAGAGGGAAATCGAAGAGGGTCTTCAAGCGCCAACTGATAGTGAAGAGGAGGTTCCCCCAAGACCGGCTAAGAAACCCAAAGGAAAAGGAAAAGGAAAAGGGAAAGGCATAGCAAAGGAAAGGGATAGATTAGTCATCCCAACAAAATCCCAGTTGTTCAGTCACCTCCAGAACGATCTTGCGTGGGCACCAACGAGATTTCCCTGCCCAATATTCCTCCAGGAAACAGGACTTTATGATGGAGTCTTTCAGATACTGGAGAGCATGGGACTCCAATCCCTCCTTACAATGGAAGCCCAGCCTATGTATGAAGAAGCATCACGACACTTCTTATCATCACTGGAAGTGTCACCCTTTAGCGATGGACCAGCTGAGTTTGGGTTTGGAAGAATCCAATTCAATGTGAAAGGGAAGCTCTACAAACTCAGTTACAAGGAGATCAGTGATATCATGGGGTTCAAGGATAACAAGCACAGCGGTCTTCCTCAAAACTACAGCATCCCCGACAGAGTATGGCCTCTTATTGCAGCATTTGGTCATGATCCTCAGAGAAACAAGAACTCCAACATTCGAAACCATGTGATCAGATACGTCCACAGCATCTTAGCCAACACTCTCTCGTGAGGAGACTCAAATACTACCAGGATTGGGCTTGGACTAACCATGACATCACACCTCAGCTGAGCATTGGCGGCCTGATCACACCACTACTCAAAGCCGCATGAGTCCCCCTCCATAGTGAGACCCCTCAGGACCCTTTATACATGGATGGTCCTTACATGAAGAGGACCAAATATCTTTCAGGGATGTTTCAAGGCCAACATGTCTATTCCTTCTACATCGACTTTAAGCACAGAGAGCTTCTCCTACCAAACCCGCGGGTTCTCATGGTACGTAGCAAGCACAGAATCTCATTCGACATCCCTACAGATCTCCAGCTTGGCCCACACGTTTCACTTGACACCGTCCCGAATCGCAGGAGAAAAGCAAGACGATCAACTGCCGGTCCATCTTCATCTGCTTCTGCCACTACTACTACAGCACCTATCCCAGCATCCACTTCACGAGATGCACCTGAGATCCAGGAGGAGGAACGCACACTCTGTGACCCTTCCCACTATTACTTCAAGCCCCACACTGGAGCCCTTCCGAAGGGTCCTTTGCGCGATGCCCACGAGTACATTGGGAAGCTTGAGGGATAGAAAAAGATCCACGATAGAACCATTCAAAAGCTGTCCGCCAAATACAAAGCGCTGAAGAAGTCAAGAAAAAAGAATGTTACATCCTCAGCAAGGTTTATGAAAAGAGTCACCGATGTTTTGGTTAGAGCAGGGAAAGAAGGCTTTAAAGCAGAAGACTTCATCATGGCTGAGACCTCTGCTCCAGAGCCTTGCCGCCAGCCTCGTCATGGAAAGGGGCGTTCAGGCACAGACACTTCTGACGAAGAAGATGAAGGCTTTGAGATATGCAACCAGCAAAACATAGAAGAGAGTGACAATGGCGATGGCGGAAGCAAAGACGAGCACGACGAGGAGGCCACTGCCTCCAATTCATTTTGAGGTATCTCCATACCTCTATCATTCTAAATATTCATTGTCTTTTCGGTATCTCACTCTCTCTTGATTACACAGAGACTGTGTTGTTCAATTTTGGGGGGGGGGGGGGGGGGGGGGTACCATAATCATTTCATTTTCTTTCATTGTTTGAATAAGCATTTGAGTCTTGCATTGTACATATAAAAAATATAGAAAATTTCGAAAACCACAAAAAATCATCTAGGTTGCATCATTTCATCGTTAGGATTAAGTCTAGAGCATATTGATTGCATTCATATTGCATAGGGAGCAAGGATGTTATTGCCTCGTAAAGAACACATATCTAGAACTCAAAATGACACCCTAGCTAAACATAGCAAGTAGCTTAAGCATATCTTGAAAGACTTGCAAGCTTCAAGCCTTGAAAACTCTTCTCGAAACTGGTTGTTTGCCGAGATTGACATTGTTCTTGAAACCAACTCCAAAATGAACTAGGACTTAATGAACTTAATCTACCTTGCTTATGGACTCTTGTATACTTGTTCATGGATCTTATACACATTTGGGTTGATCTCTATCAATTATACCACTCTCTGAAAACCCAGATGTCACCTCCTTACCCTTTAACCCTCACCATTCTTTGAGACCTTAATCGAAATTTGCTTGAGTGAGACCTTTTATTGATAGCTTGTCATGTGCAAAATCTTGAGAGTATTGGGAGCGACATTGACTTGTTTTCATCTTTGGCTGGATATAGGACCTCTTTTGAGCTAGCATTTAGGAATGGGAAGGGTGTTGGTGTTTATAAGCTTTGCTTTTGGGTTTTAAGGTGAGAGATAAGTGAAAGGAATTAGCTAAAAGAGAAATGAAAAGAAGATGGCCACTAGGGATCAAAGAAAAAGAAAATAAAAGCTCTAGGTACCTTAAGCAAAAGCCCATAGAAAAAAAAGACAATAAAAGGTTGGGGAAAACAAAAACAAAAGAATGGATCTAAGTAGGAAAACAAAAGAAAAATATATCCCTAGTTGGTTCAAATAAAAGAAAAAGAGAGAGTTCATTTGGTGAGTGAGAAAGAGTGTCCTTTTGGCTATTTGGATAAAAAGGGGATAAGGTTAGCACCAAGAGAAAGAGGAGGGTTTGAAAGTTTTTGGAAAAGGGTAGAATGATGGGAACAAACCATTGTATGCATGAATTGCTTCTTTTCTTCGATAAATTTTGCATAATGTTCAAGCTCCTTTTCTTGACTGTAAGTCACCAAAGAATTTGAACCGTTCTTCTATCTTAATTAAACCATTTCCAGCCAAGTGATTGAGATCAAGTTTCCATTAGCAGGGTCTATGAATGTGAGAGTTGGTATAGAGACTTGTTGGTTGACGAGCATTGCATCTAGTGTAGAGGCATGAGAGTCTTTTTTAGGCTTTGAGAAGATAAGTGTACTAAGAGAGTCTGCTCATGTTATTTGCTATGTTTACCTAGGATGTGATGTTGAAGGCTAGGAAGTGTATCTTTTGGTTCTGAGCTCCCATCTTCAAACCTCTCTCTTTTGCTTGTTCTTGAAAGTTCACTTGAGGACAAGTAAAAGACAAGTTTGGGGGAGTTGATATCTCACATATTGACATTGTTTTAACCACCTTTCCTTGCACATTTTCATCATTTAGACTCACATTTAGACATGTCTAGGTTGCATTGCATCACATTTGTTTATATCAGGTATTGGAGTTCTCTACTGGTGAGTTTGGGGGCAATTGAGACTAAGGAAGTAAAGTTTGGGGCAAAAGTGAGGTCTGGCACGAGTGTAGCGACCAGGCGTGGTCGCAACAGACCCACAGAAGAAATGCGAATGCTGTAGCGACCAGGCGTAGCGACCAGGAGTGGTCGCTATAGACCCACAAAAGAAACGCGGATGCCGTAGCGACCAAGCCAGGTCGCTACAGGCCTTTGAAACTCGGTGGCGACTAAGTTTCCTAGCGACCTTCTCGTAGCGGGATGGACAAGTCAGTAGGGGCGTAGAAACCTTATTTTTTACGGGTTGGCCCGGGTTGTTGGGTTGACCCGGTGCGTTTTTAAACTACTATTTATGCTTTTTAGACCTAATGGGAGCACACTCTGATTTTTATGTGGAGACATATACTTCTTTTGGTGAAAATATTGAATCCTTAATCATTTTTGATCTTCTTATTTTTGTTTAACTGATTATTCTAGATCATTAAACATGATTAACTCTTAATCATTATTGGTTTTTGAGTTCATCATGTTCGCTAGTGAGTAGTTACCTTCAGGATTCATGGGGTTAGGGTGATCTAGGGTGATTAAGTGATAGATTAGAGAGTTTAGTGTTAGGTCATTCATGTTCTATGATTATCTCTTATCTCTAATGCTAGATTAGACTTGATCACTTTGATCTAGATCCTTAGACAGTTTGTACCCGAAAGGTGTTCGATGAAATGTCTGAACCAAACAATAATTCTCTTTACTTGCTTAACCAATGACAGTTGATG
Organism: Moricandia moricandioides; assembly: GCA_905132885.1. Classification (NCBI taxonomy): domain Eukaryota; kingdom Viridiplantae; phylum Streptophyta; class Magnoliopsida; order Brassicales; family Brassicaceae; genus Moricandia; species Moricandia moricandioides. The sequence goes on along the minus strand of CAJHQQ010000838.1, from coordinate 81,719 downwards.
TTAGGAAAGTTTAGATAGTTAATATACATATTCTTAATGATTGCTTGATTTAACTAAATCAAAGACATTTGATGTTTAGTGATTGAAAGCAAATGAACTTTTATCTTGATAAAGAACTAGTTTAATGGTGCGTCTAGACTAGTAGAACCGGATTGATTGTAGTGTTAACATTCTATGTGAGATCTTAGTCACCCAAAGTCAATACCCCTGCCCATTGGTTCTTTGTTTCCCAATTGATTTACAATTCTAGTTCTTACTCATGTGTTCTCTTGTTACTTCATTTCACACATAAAAACCGATCGCACTTAGATTAATCTTATACTTGTATTCTCATTGCATCATGATCACCTAGGATTGGATTGACACTCATCTATACTAATTTGATTAGGATAGAGTAAAATCCTTTATCACTTCACGTATTGTCGGCTTCGTCTTTCATATCGTCTATGCCTCTTCTTCGTCCACCTCCTAAAACTTCACTCCACCTCATGCACCGTTTCTTGAAATACCTTTGTATATACTCCTCTTCTACCTTTTTCGCCGGGAAACTTTCTTTTGCATCGTATCCACTTCACTCGTTGATGCTTTCTCTCGGTATTAGTCTTGTTACCACTTCAAGTTGTATTGGAACTCTGAACTCGACAATTTCAACGATGGGAATACAAAGATCTAGAGGTTTATGAAAAGATGAAAAAGAAGTTGGAGATATTTTCGATCTTGTCATCAAAGAGCCTAAATTTTCAGATGTGATCAAAGAGGTAAAAGATGTACATGTGTACATAAAAAAACATATTGTACATGTGTAGACCTCTAAGATAAAAAGACTAAATGATTCAACAAGTCAAAAATATGTTATTAACTCTATTAAAAATTATTAGTAACAAAATCTCAAATTTCAGGTGTTGATATTGTAAAAATTTTCAGCAATTGTCAGACACACCTTCCGAGAACGCCGATGTTGCTTGAGGTTTCACCCACACATATATTCCACATCATATCCTTTATGAGTAAGAAATGTGAAGAGTCCCAGGCACTTTGTGTAAATTGATGCTTCGTTACCATATGTCGTTATATTTAATTCATTCTCTGAATTTGTGCAAAGGCATGTATTGTATAGGAATGTGTTGATCAAAGAAGGGATATGCTTGGAAATCTCATTGCTGAAATATTTTCCGGTGACTATGGTTGACACATTGGTGGTGTTCATGGCTAAGGAAAGGTTATTTATGTACGTAGATCCCTCCAATTACTAGCTCTTCTGACCAAAACAAGGTCCTGTCACCACCAAATGCTTTACCAGAAGAACTCCAGTCATCAGCGTTGAAAGTTTCTAAAAGATTTGCCATGGCAAGATTTTTTGATGGACAATAGAAGATACCAGAATCTTGTCGTTGCAAATCTTTTGCACAGTTCCCAAAATGATAAATGAAATTCTCGTAGTAAAGTCTTTGGTGGCGAGAAACCTTGTTTTGTTCGGAAGAGTCCATATTTGGAGGAATCTCCATACACAAATAACATTGCCTTGGCCATGAACGTTACCATTGTGTCTACCATAGTCACCCAGAAATATTTAAGCAAATACCTCTCAAGTATACCTTTTCTTGGCCAATACATGCATTTATACAAATTTAAAGAATGGATTGAATACAACTTAACGTAACAAAAAAGATAGGAATATTAAAAAGTTTTATTTGTTAAACATTTATTAAAAATTGAGAAATAAAATATTTGTTTCTTTGTTAAAGTTGAAGAAAACCAAAGACAATTATAAAACTCATATTGTACTAATCTGGCCAAAGATCATAGTGATTAGCATTATCATATGATACTGTGGTATATAGATCTCAAAACTTAGTAATCCATACGAGATTTTAATCATGAATAGATAAATATCAATTATTTTTGCGAGGCATATTAGTAACTATTTCATGTGGAGAGAATAATAAACAAAATCTAAACCACAATTTGACATGCAAGTGTGCAGCTTTAACGTTCATGCATTCATAAATTAATAACTAAAAGACAAAAGCGAGATTATTTAAGTTACGTAAGGAGTTCTAATATCTATTCCCTCGGGTATTCCGTTAAAAATGCCATATGTAGAAACGGCCATATTAGCATCCACGTTATTAAGAGAAAAGATCATCTCCATACTAGAATTTTCACCTCCGACCACAAGAACATTTTTACGTTTAAATTTACGTCCAGACTTGTACTAACTCGAATGTATAATCTCACCAGTGAAAATATCAAGTCGTTTCACCGCCGTAATATATAGTTATTCTCTCCAGTCTTAACCACCACAAACTACGACCAATACAACCTCCAGATTTTGTGGTACTGGTATGAGTTTCTGGTGGTTGCAACTGAAGAAAAGAGAGATCGTTAACTTTTGGCGCTATAAGGCTTTATCCTTTCACCACCGAGATTGTGCATTCGAGTCGGTACAGTCTGGATGTGAATTTAAAGGTAAAAATGTTCTTGTGGTCGAAGATGAAAATTCAATTTTGGAGATGAGCTTTGATCTTAATAACTTGGATGCTAATAACTCTGGTAAGTAAATTAATTAATGTCGCTTTATCTTTTAATTATTAATTTCTGAATGAATCAACGTTGAAGCTGCACACTTTTCTCTTGCATGTCAAATTGTGGTTTAGATTTTTTTTCAGTGGAAAATAATTACTAGTATGTTTCTCAAAAATAATTTATGTTTTATTTATTTATAGTTAAAAATCCATTTGGATTATTAAGTTTCGAGCTTTATAGACCACAATATCATATGATAATGCTAACACTATGATCTTTTGCTAGTTTAGTAAAATATGAGCTTTATCAACGTCTTTGCTTTCTTCAACTTTAACAAAGAAAAAAGTTTTATTTCTAAAGAATGATAAACGCTAACATCTAACTTTTTAATATTCTTATTTCTTTTTGTTACCATATGTCGTTATATTGAATTCATTCTCTGAAATTGTGCTGAGGCATTTGTTTCAGAGGAATGTATTGACCAAAGAAGAGGTATACTTGGAGATGTCATTGCTGAAGTATTTTCTGGTGACTATAGTTGGCGTTCATGGCTAAGGCAGAGTTATTTATGTACGTAGATCCCTCCAAATATTGGCTCGTCTGACCAAAAGAAGGTCCTTTCCCTACCAAATTCTTTATCGGGAGAACTCGAGTCATCAGTGTGAAAACTTTCCATAAGATTTGCTATGGCAAGATTTTTTGATGGAAAATAGAAGATATTGAATCTTGTCACCAAATTCTAAATTCACTTTGTTATCTTTCTGTATTTTCCACATTTATTTGGTCACTTGTCGTTGGCTCTCGCAGAGAATCCGAACCTCAAGGAAAGTAAGGTATTCTTTGTTTTTCTTTGTTCACTAAAATCAACAGTGTGAATTTTAGCTTCCACACAACACTTTGTATCTATAGTTGGAAATACGGAGAACCAATTAGCATCTTGAAATGTATTCATGTACAAGAATCACTGTTTCAGCAGATGTGAGAAAATATGCAGAAGAAGTTGAGGAGTATAATAATTACCGATACAGAATATGCACAATGTTTAATCTGGTAACCCCAAAAAAGCTACAACCTAATTATAAATGAACTTTGTTCTTCAATATATATATATATATATAAGGAGTCTCATGTTTCAGATAACTAATGCTACAAGAACCTACAAGTTTAATCAGATTTCTGTCATGGCAATTATAACGACAATTAAAAACATCATATACGATTACATTTTGTTTCAAAGCATCAAGCATGTTCTTATCAAAACCCCAAGCAGTCAAACAGCATTAAGGAGGTAACATGAATCATCACCATACAACATATGTAATCCCACTACGCTTTGTCCTTCTTAACTTAATCAAACTTCAATATCGGACCAAACTTCTTCTCCTTAAATTTATCGGCTTCATCATCTCCATCTCCTCTGCCTCCGCTACTACTATTCCCATTTTTTCTCCCAGCACCGTTATCAACTTCCTAAAGGTCTCATCTTTCGCTTCGCGCTACGCTCACTTCATCTCCATGGTCCTAACGCCCTCATTAATCTCTATATTCCTTCACCGTCAACAGAGAGGAAAAGGAAAACCAAAGCCGATGTGGCTACTCCTCTAGGGCTGGGCATTTTACCCGGAACCGACCTGAAAAAAACTGTTCAGGTCGGGTACGGGTAATGTCATTTAACCCTATTGGGTTTTGTTGTGGAGGACCCGTGGGTCTTGGACCCGAACCCGAGACCCGATAGGGTACCCGAAACTTTTAGTATATTTTAATATATATGGGTATTTTAGTATATTTTGGTATTAAGGATATCTTTTAAGGTTTCAGGTTTTTTTTTGGTATAGTTTTGGGTTTTATGTAAAATTATAGATTTTAAAAAGTATAATTCAATTAATCGGGTCAAATTTTAGGTAAAATTTTAGATATTTTGGGCATTTAAACTATTTTCAGATTTTTTGTGTATTTTGGGTATTTTTCATATCAGACTCGGTAGGACCCGAACCGAATCCGACCGAAACAGAACCAAAAAAAAAATTAATTACCCTATTGGATCCCACATGTAAGACCTAAACCGACCCGGACCCGACATGACCCAAACCGACAAATTCTAATTACCCTATTGGGTCGAAATATCTAAAATCCGAAAGACCCAAACCCGACAAGATCTGGACCCGACAAGATCCGACCCGAACCCGACCCGAGGACCCGAATGCCCAGGCCTACTCCTCCATACGTAAAAAAGCAGCAAGTGACTCTGATCGAGGGTGTTCGTTTTCTGTTCATCGTTGACAATTTTCAACAAACAGAAAAGTGATACACAGACGAGGAAGTAGGGAAGAAGCATTGTATTTTGAAGTTTTTCTATGCTTAAGTGTGTGGAAATATGTACCCTAAAAGTAAAAATGGCCTAACCGTGTTATTAAATCTCTTAAAGTCACCCAATGTATAGTATGGGTCAGTTTTACATTTATTATTTACATCATAGATAAGTTTCAGCTATCCGAACAGTTTTCTCATTTTTTTGGACACTTTTTCATCTTTCAACATGTTGAAAAACTAACGTTACTCTTCTGCTATTATTTTCTTCTTTAATATTTAACTAATATCTAAGTAATTTCACTAGATAAATCATGTGCCAGATTTAAAGATTACCCTTCGAATTGATAGACACTCTCAGAGAAGGTTGCATGGCTCTAACTCTGGCTGCAACACCTTCATTGACATCTGGCCTTCACTGATCTCATGGTAGCTCTAACGTTCTTCCAAATCCATGATATCCATCACAACTTATGCATTCTCTGGGATCTCACCTGCTGGATTTTTCCACCTATGGCTCTTTCTCCACATGATTCTTGTTTACACTTGATGATGTTGTAGTACGAGGTTCTACTTTGGTTGGCGGCTGGGATGCTCCTTGGAAGATTGTAGCTGCTTGCAAACTCTCGCGTTACTTGGCATAATGGCTACTGGAAAGCATTTACTAACTAACAAAACAAGGAAGCACAAGGAGCTTCGGTCATAGTGGTGCCCTAACACTAATATTTCGAAACTCCCATTTAAGAAAACGTTTTAGACCCTTTGCAATCCGAATATAAAAACACCCTTTGTCTACACCTACCCACACAAACAGTACCGGCTTGGTTTAACCTGGATCTGATACTAAATTGTACGGACCACGTTCCTTAAGATCATACTAAAACCACAACAATATTCCATTCAGTCCAAAACCTCATTTATTCCATTAAAACCATAGTCTTACATAAATTAACCTAATCAAAAACCGGATAATACATAGTAATAGTCTTTAATTTCATAAATAACTTAAACGAAACAGAAATCCCAAAGATGACACCACCAACTCCTACTCCTCGACTTCATCGTTTATACCTACAAAAGAGAAGGGTGAATAATTGGGATTACTCAGTGAGGGCAAGTTCTAGGAACCTACGAAATTATATCAGGACAAACAAACAATCAATACAGTCACACGCTAATAAGGACTAGTATGCGACAAGCAATAAACAACCTAGACCTCGAGGACCTAGAACACGCCCCCGGGGGGAGCCATCCCGAACCCCCTTCGCTGCATTTCCTAGAGGCGCCCAAACCGGGCTACGATCCGTAGGGCTGGACATTTTATCCATTAAATTTGATTCGATTCATTTATTCGTTTCGATATGATCCGTAAAATTCAGATATCCGTAAGTCATCGAAGCAAAGCAAATACTAAAAGTTAATATCGTTATAAATGAAACAAAACAAAAATACTAAAAAATTATAGCTGGATATCAGAGTCGATCCGACATTATACAAATATATGTGTACCTATAAATAAATATAGATTTTATATGTATAATTTTATAAAATTATTATTTTAACATATCATTTTATTAATTTTATTTAAAATTTAATTATAAAGTCTAAAAAAATTTGTGTTTATAAGAAAATTTGATTGATTTTTAGATATTCTTGGAACATAATTTCATTAATTTTTATTTTTCATTATATATTATGTTGAAATATTTTTTGAAAATAAATATGTATAGTTTCCAAGATTTATTTGTATTAAACAAAGTAAATGAGATATTCGTAAATATTCGCAAATATCCAAAAAAAAAGGATATCCAAAAAATGGATATCCGTATTTTTGCGAAGCAAAGCAAATCGAAAAATCATATATCCGTAAGATACAAAGCAAATCACAAATACTGAAATTATGAGGTTATTCGATCCGTGCCTCCCCCTAATGATCCGCAGCTCCTATGTGACTACCCGGTCACAGCCTCTTTGACTCAACCCGACATTGTTCGTCCTCCGGTAGTCACTTATGCATAGACTCGGCATGTCTCGATCCTACCGGTGCCACATTCCCCATTCAAACATTCCCACATGATCACCCCGCTCTCAGTGTCACAATCACACACAACATGCATTCACCTTATGATTCACTAAGTTTCATTCGTCAATTCATACAACCGGTTAATCCTTTAAAAACATAACAGATGTGTTTGTCTTTATCACATCAGCACAAATCAACAACTAGGGGTTGTTTTCATTTTAAGGTTCTTATAGTTCTGGTTTTTTTGATTTAGGGTTGTTAAAAAATAGTTTTTGATTTCTATAATGTTGGGTTCTTATTGTTCGTCATTTGTTTTCTTGCTTTTAATTTAATTCATCTTTCGATATGAATTCAGTTTAACTCTATATAACCAACTCACTCAAACTCGGTATAACTAACTCAATAATACTCAATATAACGTGTATAACTCAATATAACTTTGTATAACTAGTATAATTTGGTATATCAAACTCAATAGTAATAGGCAATATAACTCAGTATAACTAGTAAAACTTAGCATAACTAATTTAGTACTACCTAGTATAATGAAATCTAACTCAGTACAACTAACACAATAAAATTGTGTATAACTATATCAGTATAACGTAGTTCTACCAGTTGTACTTCAAGAATTAAAATTTTAAATTTTAAAAAAAAAACTGATTATTTGAAAATTTAAAAATTTAAAATTTTAAAAATTTGAATTTTTTGTAAATACAGTTACAAAAAATACAAAGGGTAAAATCGGATATTTAAGTTTCATTAAAGAGGAGGGGGCAAAGGCTATTAGAGAGGACCATAAGCGATTGTTTCTTGAGATGTGGGGGTGGGGAAGGTGATGAATTTGTTGTACTCTTGCTTCAACATATTCATGTAATTCATACAGATTCTATCAAAAGTGGAGTAAAATATTAGAGGAAAGATAAAGCATTTTTATTTTATATGGTTGTAAATAAAAGGATGATTTAATTGTCAAGTTTTGAATTTTGGGAAAATTGTTTTTTAGGCCAAAAAAACAAGGACATTGTCCCTTTAGGCTAATTCTAATTTTGTTCAAATTTTACCCATAATACCCTTTTTAATTATGAAAATAAATGAAATAAATACTTTTATTGGCCTAAAAAATAGGAAAATAGGAAAATGTTAAGAAATACCTATATCATTACAGAATTTTTTTTTATTTGGTTCTAAAAATGTTTAAATAAAAATTTCAGATTTTGTTGTACGAACTGCAGAAATTACATTCTGCGAAGCTGAAAATGAAATCCACGTTTTTCATTACTTCTACGAAGTTTAGAATATGAGCTCTACGTATATTACAGTAATCTAGAAATAATTGGAATACATGTTCTGCACTTTTCCCATCACTCTAAAAAAACATAGAATACACAATCTACACATTATGATAATTCTAAAATCTGTAGAAGTTGAGTTCAAACATGTTAACTTTATTCGACACAAAGTAGAATTCAGATTCTACAGATAAGTATGAACATTTCCGAAAATATAGGAAGAAAATATTTGTAAATATTTTGTTTTCATATTTGAAAAATTCGAATATTTACACAAAAAAAAAAGAAAAAAAATTGTGGCTTCTTCCTGCACCCTTCTTCAACCACTTCTCTTCCATATTCCCTTAATTTTTCACAAAACTTTCAACAAAGTTTCTTCAATGATCCATATCTATGCCTATTGTGGTGTATAGGAATTGGTTGCAGCCTCAGGACGGAATTTCTCTGTCGATGAAAAGAAAGGGGGAAGGTTACTTGCTTTGGAATTGAGCTCTTCTCTAGAAGATTTACAGAAAATTGTTTTCGAAGATTTTTGTTTCGAAGAAACGGTTGTCAATTTAGAATTGAGTTATCTACATATTGGGTTGATCAGTTCATCAGGATGTCCACCAGTGATCATTGGAAACTCACGCCAACTTACAAATTTCCTAGGATTTGTAAAAAAATATGAGTCAACTCGATTGTGTGTTTCTTATAAAGCGAAGCAAGGGAATCCAAATAAAGTCGACCTTGATCTTAAAAATGTGCCAACTGATTCTACTCCTGGTGAAGAGAAGGAGCGATATCCTTGTGACAATGGGGACACTTCAAGTAATGTTAAGAGTGATAAGCATAAAGAGAAGAAGAAAGGAAAGATGAAGCTAGAAGTCGTTGATGGAGATGATTATGATGCTGACACGATCATATCTGAAAATGAAAACAGAGAAAATCTGGCAAAGAATTATGTGCTCGAGTTGGTTAAGAAAGGAGATCTTTTCCTCAACAAAACAGTATTGAAGGCGAGTGAGTTATGTGAAATGAAACATAACTTTGACTACAAAGTTATCAAATCCAATAAAGCAGTTTGGTGTATTAGATGCGCGGATAAAGCTTGCAATTGGGGTGCTCGAGCAGAGTGTTTGAAGGGCTCTACATATCTTATTATTAATAAGTATTTCGGTGAACATTCATGCGCACCTTCAAGCAAAACAAGGTCTGATAAGACAGCTTCAGTGAAAACATTAGGCGGTTTGATCATGCATAAATATAAAGGTGTCAAAGAAGGGCCTAAAGCGAACGATATTATTCAGATTATGCGTACCGATTATGGATGTGAGATCTCAAAATCTTTAGCATGGGATGCACGTGAATTTGCAGTCAGCGGTGTCAGAGGTATTCCAGAGCTAATAAGTTATGGGAAAATACCGAAATACTTGCACATGTTGGGAGAGTCCAATCTGGATACACATTTCTCTTATGAGACTGGCGTTAATGGTAGATCTCTCTATTTTTTATAGCGTTTGGTCAATCGATTAGAGGCTTTAGCAAAGTCATAAGGCGTGTTATTGTTGTTGATGGAACATTCTTGAAGAGTAAATTCAAGGGGGTGCTACTAGTTGCAACTGCTTTAGATGGAAATTCAAATTTGTATCCTATTGCATGCGGGATAATAGACTCTGAGAATGATCAGTCTTGGGAATGGTTTATGAGACAGTTAAGAGTTGTTGCTGATGATAAAAGGTTGGCTTTGATTTCAGATAGACAAGGATCTATAGCGAAGGCAGTTGAGAATGTGTATCCGCTAGCGAGACATGGTATTTGTATTCATCATCTCGTGAATAATGTGGTAACATATTTCAGGGGAAAAGGGTTAGCTGGGTTGGTTTCGAAGGCTTAAAAGGCTTATAGAGTGGCTGATTTCAAGAAGATGTTTGCTCATGTTTGCAATATCAGTCCAGCAATTGGAAATTATCTTATAGAAGCGGATGTGAAAAAGTGGGCTAGATGTCAATTTATTGGATACATGTATGATATTAGCACAACTAACCCTGCTGAGTCTATAAATTTTGTCTTGCGTACGCCGAGAGAGTTTCCCGTAATTCCTTTGTTAAACAATATTAGAGAAATGTTGACACGCTGGTTTTTTAAGCGTAAGAGATTGATTTCAAAGCATATGCATCCTTTGACCATATATGTGGAGGAAAAGATTGATAGGAGAATTGAAAAGGGAAAAACTTTTGTAGTGTACCATGTAAACGATAATCAGCTGCTGGTTAAAGGCGATACAATTGACTACTTAGTTGATCTGGATAAACGGACATGTTCTTGTGGGAAGTACGACCTCTTAAATATCCCTTGTATACACGCAATAAAAGTCGGCTTCTATGTTGGCATGGAACCACACACATTGACTGATTTAATGTACACCACAGAAGCTTGGAGAGAAGCTTATCAAGAAAGCATAAATCTCATTGCTGTTCCTGAAGATGCTTGGTCCGTCCCAGAAAATGTGGAGAATTCTGAAGTGCTACCGCCTGAGACAAGAAAGTTTCTTGGAAGGAACAAAAAACGCAGATATGAAACCGTTGAAGACAAAATTTGATCATCACAAGGATCGCAGAGGGGTCAGGTTCGCAAGTGCAGTAGATGTGGTGTTGCTGGCCACAACAGAGCAACTTGCAAGATGCCAATATAGTTGATTTGTTTACTGTGTTTTCGAGTTTACTAGTAACTTTGTTTCAGTTTCTTTGACACCGACAGAGTTTCAGTTTCTTTGATTCAATTTATCAAACTAGAAGCATGATTTCTACATTTGCTTGATTACTACATTTGCTCGCAAGTTTGTTTAAGTTTCATGTTGATCATGACATAGTACATCGACTACAATTGCTTATATATCACTCTTGATCCAGAAAAACGATTTAATTCATAAGCTTATTCTAGAAAAAAATGATTTCATTCATTTTGGCTACTTGATTTTCTAAAAAGCCATAGAATTGATCCTAAACAACCTTCTTCAAGGTAATTTTTTTGCTTCCTAACTTCTTCTTCCACTGTTTTCTTCAAAATCCTTTTCAGATCTTCAATCTCTTTTGCAATTATCCTTTGCTCAATATCTACCCTTCGAATCTCATCAAGCAAAGCTTCATCACACCACTTAAATAAATGGTTTTCCTTCTTTCTCTACATCAAAACCCATAAGAAAAGCAAAAAAAAAATCAACACAATGGGAAATCAATGTAAATAACATATCAAAACCAAGGGAAAATCGAGTCAAGTATAAAACCGAAAATTTGAAATTATTGGAAAATCGGAACCTGTAGCCCAATCTCGCATCTATAGAATCTTCTGTACGGGTTTTCATCAGTTTTTGAGTAGAATATCACAACCCTATGTCCACACCAACATCTAGATGGTACTCCTTCAAAGAATCGTCTCTGTGTAATCATGTTTGAGAAAAATAGTTTGGAGAGAAATATGGGACTCAGACAAACGACGATGTGAGTTAAAAGAGAAATAGTTAGGGTTTTATGAGATGGATTCTATCGGGTCGGGTTTTAGGTTAGATGTGGATCCACTACATATTACATATTCCAATCGGGTGGGTTTAGAGAGTCGTTTAGGGTAAGGTTTTATAGACTCGTTTAGGGTTAGAGAGTCATTTAGGGTATAAGGTTTTAGAGACTCATTTGGGGTTTATGATATGGATTTTAGAGTATAGATCATATCTAAAATCATTGCAAAATCATAGCTACAAATCATCACAACTGACTAAGTAGTAAATTCTAAAATTGTTAGTTAGTACAATCATCTCTAACATTGAAAAATAAAAATCAGTCAATCTCAATACATTTCCCAGACTTATAGTTAGGAGGCTCATACTTTGACATCTTTTCAATCAGCTTTGGATCATTAGTTGCTTCCCATAGATCCAACATAATCTTTATCCGAGCTCCCTTGATGTTATCATCATCCACCAATGACATGTCTAACCCGAGCAAGTGACATTCGATGTGTTTTAGAGTGTACACACCACAATGAAAACTCTGTCAGTTAAGACCACGCATAGGGACATAAGAACCAGTGTACGGAGTGATGTTGAGATGCTTCTGCACTCTCAATGACTGAACGGCATTGACAATCCGAGGTACAATATGCGTGAATGCTTCCACTTTCTTGATCTTTTTTTACCCCGCAATCAAACACATCGATATGTCTAGTCATGAAACTGATGCATAAAGCGATCCAATAGTTACGATTGACCCAGACAGGAACATACATCCGATCGAAATCCACGTTCCATAACTTTCGTGTTCTTCCATGAGAAGGCAGTTCACCTTTACCGTATTCCAGTAATAAAGGATCCATATTGTACTTCTTAATACCCAACACAAACTTCTTGTAATCATAAGCGATAAGGTCACTGAAGACGCATGTCATGAAAGCAACACGATCCGGTTTCCGTCGTCGAAGTATTGTTCTTTCCCGAAATAAGTACATTACATCATCAATCTCCTACAACAACAAGGTTGTTGTTAGTAAACAGTTTATTTATAAAATATCCAACACCTATTAGTTGAATTCTTACATGATTGTAAAGTCACTTGCTTGCACTCATAATACGACCACATAGTTCCTCGTTTAACACAGCAGAGCCAATCTGTATAGCTCTGTAATCAAAATACAATGGTACAATTGTCAATTATTAACAACATCATAATATACTAAAGAATAACTTACGTTCTTGTGTCTTGCCATTTTTGCATTTTTTCAAAATCTTCATCACGCACAAACACCTAGCTGCGATTAGGATCTTCTTTGCCGGCTAGCTCCAATTGTTGGTCATCTAATTGCAGTGCTGACATCTTCAATGATGGTCTAGGTTCCAACCAATCCATTGTATCTTCTGTTTTACTTTGAGAAGGATCAAAACCTTTAACAAATGTGTCTTGTGAAAGGTTCTTCAAACAACTTTCCAAGTACTGTTCATTATCCATCTGAAGATCAATACCTGATGATTGAGTCAAGTTTACTCGAGGTAAATTGACAAACAAATCATCAGTGGTTAAATCTTTCTTTTTTCGAACCTGATGACAAACATAAAATGATATAAGCATTACAAAGTGACAACACTACATATTACACAAATAAACATCATTCGACATATTACATAAGCATTACAAAGTCACAACACTACATATTACACAAACAACGTTCGATTCCGCCTATTTCCAAGTTACACAAATAAACGTCATTCTAAGTTACACAAATAAACGTCTTTCGACATATTACATAAGCAATACAAAGTTACAACTCTACATATTACACAAACAAAGTTCGATGCCGCCTATTTCCAAGTTCGAACAACCTAGATCCAAAAAACTACTTTCAACCGCCTAGTTCCAAGTTCCAACAAATCTTAACTCTTTCTCTTACAAGTTACCTTTCTCTTTGATGGAGCTGTGTCTTTTTTTTATCTTGCTAGGCCATGTGTCTACTTTGCTCTTGCTAGGACCGCTTTCCTGATCAGTTTTCCCCGCCATTTCACTCATCAATAAAGCTGTCCTGAGCTATGTAACTTCACTTTCCATCTTCCTGAACTTGCCGGTAACATCTGTCTCAAACTTGTCCATTCTATCCTAGAACTGTTGACTGATTTTCTCCTCAAAATTAGTAAAAGAAGCTTGTACCCGTCCCTCCAAAAACTTTTTCAAATTTGTGTCAATGCTTCCTTTCGTTGAAGCAGCTAGCTGGCAGAATAACTTTTTTTTCCTTGCTTTTGCTCCTTGGTCCACATGCTTTCTCTTGTTTATCCCGGAAACATTAGTTCTTCCATCCACATCCTCTGCAATTTGACTACCCTCGCCAATCTCAGTTTCAGCTTCATCCTCTCCTTCCTCTTCATCGTATCCTTCATCTCCTTCCTCTTTATTAGCTTCTACTACTCCCCAAACATGATTGCTCCAATCATATTTTCCTTGGATCATATCCAGAATGCGATCTACTCTTTCATTTTTCTTCTCATCCTTCCTTACAAAATCAGTAGCCAAAAGGACAAGTCCATCTATGTGGAATTCCATGAGTGAATGCAAAATCCTCTACAAGACAATCAAAATATTATTAAGTGAACAAGACAATGAAAATATTTTTATTAGAACAATAAAATGCATACCTTTTCTGGAAATAAAGTCTCAAGGCTAATGATGTCTTGATAAGAACATTTTGCACATCCAGTCCAATTACCACACATAGGACCTGTGAAATTGTCCCTGACTTTTGTGCCACAAATCTCTCCAAAAGCAGGAATAGCTTCCATGATCCAAATCTGGAAAACAAACAAGAATCCTTCCATCAGGTAGCCCTCCTTCTGCTCCAATTTATCCCTTGTTTTATCAATAGACTTCAGAAGAAAGTCATACGAGTATAGACCCCACGGGTACATCCGAAGCTTCTCCAAATTCATCGCCAACTTCATGTACAGGTGTGGGAAATTTGCCTTCTCATCCCTCCCCATCACCACACCCATAATAACACAAAGATAGATCAGTCTAGCCCTATCAACCCAAGTCCAGCTACTGCTCTCTTCCAAATACTTCTCTTTTATCATTTTCAAGTTGATTTTTCCACATGTCTTTATCAGCTTGCTCCAAAAACCCCTATCATCTTTCCATTTCACTAGAAAGTGGTTCTTCTCTTGCTTCACTATCAGACCAGTAACAGCATGATACTCTTGCAATCCAAAACGCAGAGGCCTCCTCGCAAATGTGATCCACTTCTCATGTTTCTTGCTTGTCATCAACTCCTTACACAAGAAAGAGTGTACCAGCCTCGCTGAAAACTTCAGACCATTCTCCTCAATAGCCATAATATGCGAGAAAAGGAGATCTTTCCTCACTTCCTCGAATTCTGGCTTCAATTTTTTCCTCAACAACTCGAGAAGTCCTAGTCGGCAACTGTTATTAATCTTCTTAACCTAAGGTTCCAAGCCCTCTCCGTATAGACGCCTACGAAACTCCAATTCCATAGCTGAAACACAATAAAAACACAGTACATATCAATAACAAATGTCAAATACACTAAATTAATGTCTCTTAACACTCTATCGATCTTAATAACAAAACTATTACAAATACAATGGAACTGAAGAGTACAATTATTCTCGCTCACAACTACAATAAACTGTATGATAATATTCTCTACTCATAATCACAAACTATTACTAGCTACTTCAAAAACTACTACTAGACACAGTGGCACCCAACAACACTTATCGATTATGACACATTTGTTAAAACCTTCTCATGTAAAGATGTTAAGCAAAAAGAAAAATTAAAAAACAACACTTATCGATTTTTTTGGTCAATCGATTAGAGCTTAAAACTTCAAGAATACAATAGGAAACATAGATCGTAAAGCCACTTGAACATAAACTCATTGTAACGAATTCTTCCTCTCAAATAAACAATCAAAAATCACGAAAAATTACAGAAACATAAACCAAAAACAATTGAAAAACAAAGAAGAATATTTGAAGGCGACTCGCTTACCTTACACCGTAGAATATGAAGCCGAGGGGTGGAGACAACGAGGGGGAATCAATCTTCTTCGCAACCAAGAGAAGAATCGAGGGGTGGAGACAACGATGGCTTCGCCGGTGGGGGGGGGAGGGTTAGGGTTTTTCGCAACCAAGAGAATAAGGGAGAGAGAGGAGGAGAGAATGATTTCTTCGTCGGGGGCGGGGGCAGGGGGATTTAGGGTTTGTCGCAACCGAGGGAGGAAGGGAGAGAGAGGCGGAGATGGCTTCGTCGGTGGGGGGGAGCTTAGTCTTTGCCGCAACCGAGAGAAGAAAGGAGAGAGAGGAGGAGAGAATTATTTGCTTTGTCGAGGTGGAGGATTTAGGGTTTGTCGGGGGTGGGGAATTTAGATTTAGGGAAAAAGAAAATTAATTTTTTTAATTGTAATTATAAGAATATAATTAATTATATATTAAATATATCTAAATATGCTATAATTATTTAATAAACATAAATACAAATTTTCATTTCAATTTTTAAGGGTATTATTGTCATTTTCAAAATAATTAGCCTAATTAGACAATTAATGAATAAAATAGCCTAAAGGGACAATGTCCTTGTTTTTTTAGCCTAAAAAAACAATTTTCCCTTGAATTTTCAAAAGCTCACTCTATAATAACTGAGAATAAATCTCTAAAAATAGATTCACTACTCTAGTTTGTCTCTTGTTATAACATCTCCAACCCACCCTTATATATGCCTCTATATGCTATAATAGAGTAAAATCTACTCCAATCCACCTCTGTTTTTTCTTCTATATTAGAGATTGCTATTTTTTTTTCTCTATATTTAGACCATCTCCAATGTATTTCCCTATTTTTACCTCTAAAATAAAAGAACTCGATAAAAGAGATATTTTTGCTCCAATGTATTTCTCGAGATCTCCAAATATAGAGCAAAATATAGAGGAATGTTATTTTATCCTCTATAAATAGAGGAAAAACTAGAAATATCTATTTTAATAATATTCCTCTATAATAAAGACATACTTTTTATTTACAAAGTACTCCTTTAACCTTTTGTGATTGTAACTAAAATACATGTTTATGAAGAAATACATTTTTACATTTTTTTACATAAAAAGTCATTCTATTATTCAAAAACCATGTGATGGCATGGGAATCCAAACCAGAATAGAAAAACTAAATTATGATGGAAGGTACGCGCCACTCTTACTAGTCCGACAGCTGATTGATTGTAAGTATGTGGCATGTGGCAAATACTGAAATCTTGGAATCTGCTCTTCAATGCTAAAACTCTCCTAACTCTGTCGAAAATCTCGGCTAGTCTTGTGGAGCTTGAATCATTGCGATTATCTCTTTACTATCAGTTCCAAAGCTCTGACAAGTTTTGTGTTGTAGCATTGCTTCCATCGCCCAGATCAAGGCTTCAAGTTTGGAGTGTAAAGAAGACATACGGTTTTCTTTATTCCTCAACCCCAACAGTTGTTCCTCACCTTATGCATCCATCCATACCCACTAAAACACGCCTCAGATGTTCAGGATCCATCGCTTGTATATTTTCTTGTTGGACCATTGTATCCTCCCTTGGAGAATAAGCCTCAAACCAAGCTTTGCATTCACTCTCTACATATCGAATCAGTTCTAACGGGTTCCTAGTAATTCCTTTGAATATTTTTTCATTACGAGCTTTCTATATATACCAAATAATCCATGAATAAGGATCCATATCTAACATTGGGTCCTCAATAGCGTTGTTTCCCCATAAGAGATAGTCGAAATTTGTATAGACACTTGAAGATGGAAAAGCCCCTGGACATGAAGGTGTCGATGCCAAATCCCACGCATGTAGCGCAGTTGGGCATTCAAAAATGGCATAATTAACAGTCTTGTCTTCTTCGCCACATCTAGGACAATGATTATCACAGCGCATATGGCACCTTTTTAAGTTACCCATGACTGAAATCAGATGCTTGATCTTTGGTGGAGCATTTATTTTCCAGGCTTGGGCTTGAAGTTTGATTAGGCTCGGCTCCATGATTATATTTTCCTTCTGTCTTAAGATATTCCTTGCAACCCAGTAGCCTGACTTGACTGTATAAATTCCATGCCTCGTGTAGCTCCATCGTAATAAATCATCCCTCTGATTTTGGCTTATGGCCAAACTCCTAATAATAGTGACATCCTCCAACACTATAAGGTTTTGCAAGAAATCAATATTCCAAACTTTAGGATCTCCATGAATAATTTCATTACGGTCATACTAAGATCAATACTGTAACGGAAAGGACGCGCAGGGCAAGCCGATATTGTTGGAATCCATGGGTCCTCTCATACCCTAATTTGATGCCCAGAATAAACCTTTTGATTTATCCCCGAGGAAAGAAGAGGCTTGTCTGCCATCAAGCTTGTCCACACATAAGATGGGGATGGAGTTCCAGTATCTCGCAAAGGCATGCTCAATCGATAATATCGTCCTCTCATTACTCTAGGATTTCCACTCCATGATGAAGATGACTCTTTTTCGCACCATCTATGTTCGGGACTCTCCTACTTGGATTAAGTATGAATACGTATCCACTATAAGCATGGACTTAGAGAATCAGTTAAAAGAACGAGATGCAGTACTTCACCTGCTAAGGAAACATTGGCATATAGCTCAATTGTTGATGAACGAGAAGGCTGATAAGCATCGCCATGAAGTTGAATTTGAGGTGGGAGAATGGGTTTATGTCAAGCTTCGTCCTTATAGACAAAAGACACTGACAAGAAGATTGAATGAGAAGTTTTCTACTAGGTTTTTGAGATTGAGGGCAGGATCGGGAAAGTAGCGTACAAGCTCAAACTCCCTGGTGCTTCTAAAATCCATCCAAAATTTCACGTATCCCAGCTCAAAAAGGGAGTAGGTGAGACCATTGAGAGTCTTCCCTTACCATTGCAACTTAACAGGGAAGGAGACTTAGTGGTTGAGCTAAAAGGGGTTTTGGCAACACGCAAGAATATCAGCTCAGGTCAAGAGGAAGTGCGAACCAAATGGCAGGGATTACCCAATCATGAGTGCACTTTGGAGTGGACGTCAGCAATCAAGAAACGCTTTCCTCACTTTGACCTTGAGTACAAGGTCAGTCTCGTTGGGGATGGTAATGATACATACGACGCAGTTCACCCTTCAATCTTGTTTCAGTACAGGCGGATGTCTCAGAAATGAAAGATTCATGAGACAAGTCTAGCATAATGGTGTTGGTACCTGGCGACATATCTTTTAAGAGAATAAGGAATAACGGCTTTAGTGCTTAGTCACGTGCAAGGAAGGTCACGAGGTGAGGATGAAATCGTTGTGATCTTTAGTATAAGGATAGTGGGGGTACAAAGAGGATTATCAGTTGATTGAGGATTATCAGTTGATTGATCAATTTGATGTTCATGAAGAAGAGTGAACTCCAAACAAAAAGTCATCTGTAATTCTCTTTTGTGATCAATATAATCGTTTAAATCCTTTATTTGGGTATTTTATACAAGTTTGATACAGTAAAGTGTACCGAAAGTATTTGCATGTTCCTCTTGCCAGACGCCTTTCTCATCCGCACAAAGATTGAGATTAGCTTCAACAAGGGAGTTGAGATTAACTGTTAGATACTCCTTAGGAACATAGTCAGAATACTCTAAGTAGGTCAGAGCAGAAGTATCGAAGCTAATGTTGTTAAACTCATAGGCAAGACCCCGAGAATCATCTATAATGGTCTCTCCATAATAATACCACTCTTTACGTTTGCAGTAAGCCTTTGAAGGGTCGTATTAGACACGGCGTAGCACCATTTCCAGCGTCCCCACTCGTTACCATTCATCACTAAACCTTGGAGCACATAGGAAGCAGAAAGAAGCGTTTTAAAGGCGCAATGACGATCAAACCCACGAAACCGAACAGAGTCAAGAAAGAGAGCTGGAAGAAAAACATCCACCAGGAGATGGTTAATCACAAAACCAGACCCTAGTTTCATAGTGGAAACTGTGTCCTTTTCTATCAACTTTGATCCGGAGTTCAAGAGCCAAAACACCACGGTTAACCACAAGACTGAGGCAACAATTGATAAGATCTTCTTCATATTGAGCTTCATGTTTACATTTTAGTGGAATTTCCACATACGAGAGCTGATAGGTAGAGATAATACAACATCCACAAAATCCTTCAAACTTGTACTTTTAATTGAACCATTGAAATGAAGTTTTGGAATGATGGTAAAGTGATTAAACCACCGTTTTGAGAGAACAATAGCGAAAGCAGCTTCCTTAGCCGAGAGAAAGGAACCAATGTGGTGAATAATCTCATCTAGTAGATTACTGGATTCTATCCATATCCAAGAGAAACCATTTGAGAAGAAGAACAAAGTCTAGACCCTAAATCACGCACAAACTAGATTAGACTAATCAAAAAACCCAAAATCACTCACAAACGCAAAAAGATGAAAGCGCAATTGCATAAATGGTGGTAGCTAAAGGAAAAGAAGAAGAATATGATCAAACTCTTTGGTAGTACTGTGAATCGCAATGACTTTATTGAACTGAAAAATAAATTTAAAACTTAAATAAAAATGAGGTAAAAAAATTTACACAGTTGCCTGGGATCAAATCTAGGTCACCCGGGTTGCATGCCGAAATACTTACCACTATACTACAACCACTTCTAGTAGATTATGTATTCGAAGTTGAAAATATTCCCTTAATTTCAAATTAGATGATGTTTTAATAGGTTTATGTTATTTCAAAATATAAGATATTTTGAGATTTTAAGGTAACTTTTAATGTTTTAAGATTAACTTTTAATTTTATTGAAAATTGTTCAACCAATAAAATTTTACTGTATTTTTTATAATTGGTGAATCCTTAAAACTATTTTTTACATAAATATGAATTTCTTATTGAGAAACCGAAGGAGTATAAAATTGAGTTGGTGATTCGAATTCGTTTCCCAAACACAACAGAGAAGCTTCACCAAGCTTCTTCCTTTCATCCGTCTTTAAGCTTCATCAATCTAAATCCTAAGCTCTCTTCAAGTTGAATTCATTAAACCAACACCTTTGATTCTACACTCCCTCAAATTGTTTTGTGTTCGTTTCTTATGAAACTTCATTGCGTCTGCTCAAAAAGAACACTTGCTGCCACTCTACAACAGCTCCGATTCCTCCAAACACCTCGTATCGATGCTCGCATCATCAAAACTGGGTTCAACACAGACACTTGTCGTTCCAACTTCATCCTCGAAGACTTTCTCCGTAGAGGTCAAGTTTCCGCTGCACGCAAGGTGTATGACGAAATGCCTCACAAGAACTCCGTCTCCACAAACACCATGATTTCCGGTTACGTCAAGTCCGGTGATGTTTCCTCCGCTAGAAATCTCTTTGACGCCATGGTGGATCGAACTGTTGTCACTTGGACTATCTTGATGGGCTTGTACTCAGGAAACAACATGTTCGACCAAGCTTTCGAGCTTTTCAGACAGATGTGCAGGTCTTGTACCTTGCCTGATCACGTCACGTTTGCTACGCTTTTACCAGGATGTGATGATGCTGTTGCGGTGACGCAAGTTCATGCCTTTGCCGTCAAGTTAGGGTTTGATAGGAACCCTTTTCTCACTGTTTGCAATGTCTTTGTTAAGTCTTATTGTGAGATAGGGAGGCGTGATTTGGCACGTGTGGTGTTTGAGCAGATTACATACAAGGACTCTGTTACGTTCAACACGCTTATTACAGGGTACGAGAAGGATGGTTTGTACGTTGAGGCGGTTCGTCTCTTTGTCGAAATGCAGCAGTTGGGTCACACGCCTTCCGATTTCACGTTTTCTGGTGTTCTCAAGGCCGTTGTTGGGATACATGATTATGTTCTTGGTCAGCAACTCCATGGTTTAGCTGTTTCTACTGGATTCTCCAGGGATGTGGCAGTTGGGAATCAGATTCTTGATTTCTACTCGAAGCATGATTGTGTTCTTGAGACTAGGAAGCTTTTTAACGAGATGCCTGAGGTTGATTTTGTTTCTTACAATGTGGTCATCTCAGGGTATTCACAAGCTGAGAAGTACGAGGAAGCCTTGGAAGTGTTCAGAGAGATGCAGTTTATGGGGTTTGAACGGAGAAACTTCCCTTTCGCTACGGTGCTGAGTATTGCAGCTAACTTGTCATCGTTGCAGATGGGTAGACAAGTGCACTGCCAGGCCATCGTGGCGACTGCTGATTCGATCCCTCATGTTGGAAACTCTTTAGTTGATATGTACGCAAAGTGTGAGATGTTTGAGGAAGCTGAGTTGATATTCGGGAGTTTATCACAACAGAGCACTGTTTCATGGACTGCTTTGATCTCAGGTTATGTTCAGAAAGGGCTTCATGGAGATGGTCTTAAACTGTTCACCAAGATGCGAGAAGCAAATCTACGAGCAGACCAATCAACTTTCGCTACTGTACTGAGAGCTTCCGCTAGTTTCGCTTCTTTGTCGCTAGGGAGACAACTCCATGGATTCATAATAAGGTCGGGGAACTTGGAGAACGTCTTCTCAGGTTCTGGACTTGTTGATATGTATGCCAAGTGCGGTTCTATCAAAGACGCGGTTCAAGTATTCCAAGAGATGCCTGATAGGAATGGAGTTTCTTGGAATGCTTTGATCTCAGCTTACGCTGACAACGGAGATGGAGAAGCAGCGATTGACGCATTTGAGAGGATGATTCACTCAGGTTTCCAGCCAGATTCAGTCAGCATCTTGAGCGTCTTGACTGCATGTAGTCATTGTGGATTCGTTGAACAAGGAACCGAATATTTTGAAGCAATGTCTGGGATCTACGGGATCACTCCAGGAAGAAAACATTACGCGTGCATGCTGGATTTGCTGTGCAGAAACGGGAGATTTGAAGAAGCAGAGAAGCTGATGGAGGAAATGCCCTTTGAGCCTGATGAGATCATGTGGTCATCAGTGTTGAACGCATGCCAGATTCACAAGAATCAAAGCCTTGCTGAGAGAGCAGCAGAGAAGCTCTTTTGTATGGAGAAGCTCAGGGACGCTGCTGCTTATGTAAGCATGTCAAATATCTATGCAACAGCGGGAGAATGGGAAAGTGTTAGTCTTGTCAAGAAAGCCATGCGTGAACGTGGAATCAAGAAAGTTACTGCTTCTAGCTGGGTTGAAGTGAACCACAAGATTCACGAGTTCTCATCGAATGACCAGAGACACCCGAGAGGAGAAGAGATCGTGAGAAAGATCAATGAACTGACAGCTGAGATTGAAAGACATGGGTACAAGCCTGACACAAGTTGTGTAGGACAAGACGTAGATGAACAGATGAAGATCGAGTCTCTTAAGTTCCACAGTGAACGTTTAGCTGTCGCGTTTGCTCTTATCAGTACACCAGAAGGGTCTCCTATCGTTGTGATGAAGAACTTGAGAGCCTGCAGGGATTGCCACGCTGCGATAAAACTAATATCGAAGGTTGTAAAGAGGGAGATAACTATAAGGGATTCAAGAAGATTCCATCACTTTAGAGATGGACTCTGTTCTTGCGGGGATTACTGGTGAGCTGACTCAACATTAAACCAAACCTCACGTGTTTGGTTCATGCAGGTTGCTGCAAGAGTTACATCAGAGAATGGTTTGTCGTTAAGGTAATTAACTGAAGACTATGTCTTTAACCTTTCAACTGATCAGAAAACTCGCGGTCTCAGATGAATCCTCAATGCATTCTCAGGGGTAGATTTGAGAGAAGTTCATGTTTGTCTGTGCAAAAGTTTTTGACTCAGAGAAACATTGGAATCTTTGTTATGATGTATGAAGTGGATTTAGACTTAAACCGGCTCGAATTACAATGTAATTTTAATTGGTTTTCTTTTTCAGTTCCGGTTTAAGTGAAGTAGTTAGCCTACTAGAGAGAACCTTCTATACGGACTAGAGAGTCTATGCTTTTGAGTAAACCGTAGACGACCAATTTGTCCAGAGAGGAAGAAGAATGAAGAAGGCGGAAGAAGGGGCGAATCTGTTTGGCTCACCAACGTTCGTGGATCTAGGAAACGGACGGCTCAGATGCGTCGAGACTGGTCACGAAGTTGTTTCCGGAGACGAAGAATCATACGCTCGTAACAAACGGTGTCGTCTGGGACTCATCGATCACGCTCTATCTCATGGGAAATCTCCTCTCAACATGTTCTCGCAGTGCCCATTTTCTCGGTTAGCCCAAAGTTGTAACCTTTGTAGTTGTCTATGATGTTTCGGATTAGATCCTTCTTTATGGTCATAGTGCCAAATGTTTAGAAGTCTTAAGCTTTTTAATGGTTTTGAGTTATATTCTCAGCATAAAAAGTATTTAACTTTCTTCTTGTTTTTGGCTATGTTCTTAGTTCGAAGCTCGTGTGCAAGCTTACTGGGGATACTGTGAACAAGAACGAGCAACATATCTGGAAACACGTGAACGGAAAGAGATTTCTACACAAATTAGGTCAATATCAGACATCTTCTAATCAATCATATTCCATCTCGTCCTTGTTATTCGTTTCTTTAATGTTTTGGTATTGATATATTTGATAGAGCAAGTTGAAAGAGGAGCTGGAACAGGCGGAAAGACTGAGAAAATACAAGTAACCAAACACAGACGCGTTAAGGAAGATACTGATTCCGATGAATCAGATTTTTGGATGCTTAAGTCAAGTTCTGGTTCAGAGTCAGAGCAGGAGAGTGATGAAGAAAACTGCAAAGGTGCCTCTTCTGTTTTTATTGGTTCTACTTTCATCTTGTGTCGAAACTTAAACTAGATTTGTATCTGATCTTGGTACAGGTTCTCATTGTGATGCCAAAGATTCTGAGGACCTCTCAGAAAGGTAATGTATACAATTCCTCTTCTTCTTCTGCGGATTGGTTTGATGTTCACCTCTACTTGTTTGGTCTCTTCTACAGAACAAAGAGAATGTCAATAGAGATTGGACCAAGTAGCTTTGCTTCGAGGAAGAAAAAAATTAGGAATAGTAATGTGTCATGTTAAGAAAAGATTGGTTGCGATAACCAGATGCAGTTTGTTTATTAAATAAATAAAAAAGAAGCCTTTCTCAGATGATGTTTGATGCATGTAGTGAATCTTCCTACCGTTTAAACCAGCCACAATGGGCCCTTAAGTTGCACGTTTATCACACCAACAAATATCTGGAACCAGAACCGTATATCTGAAAGAGGAACATCAACAAACAACACAGGGCTGCAAACAGACATCATCTCATAAGTTATGAAATGGTATGTATTGAGAGAAAAGAGCTAATAAGAAGGAACAACAATTCATACATCATGTTTCCACCAAAAGTTCTCACAATTATTGGAGCAGTCCAATTGTTACCTGAAGCTTAAGTGGAGAAGAGAAGCTAGATGCTGTATATTGAAGACTAACAGTTAAAGCGTTTTTCTTTTGTGGGTGTATCAAAGACTAGGTCTTAAAGCTTCTTGCTTAACAACTAATCATCACATTTTAGCCTACGATTCTTGAAAACCATGAGTCACTTTAACTTCCATAACTCCAGTTATTTGGTAAAGATTAATAATATTGTTAAAGCATTTATTTCTGCAAAAATACATGGATTCCAACTCTTTCATTTATCTTCTTTCCTGTTGCAATTTGATTTCAAGGAGATTCCAGTTCTCTTTAAACATTTGGAGTGCCAAAACTTGTATCTTAAAATTTATTACTCTTCGTTTGTTCCTCCATGTCTGTTCCACTCAAAGATCTCGAGATTGGTTGACAAGCATGAGGGAACAAACTCTTCTCCTTCCTATTATTTCAATAAAGTTTTGCGTCCACACTAATAGTTCTCATCTGCATCACAAAAAAGTAGAGGGGATTCAAAGAAAAAAAAGAAGAGAGAGGGGACAGGGGACTCAATTGCGAATGGCGTTCAAATTTAATAAACGAATCCAGTATTCGTGATAACAACATTGAACATACAACTGGCTCTATCCAAGCCAATTAAATTTGGACTGAACCAAAAACTTCGAACAAACAGAACCATCTAAACCAGCTAGAAGGTCCAACTCTCACCAGTAAACAGTCTCAAAAAAACAAAAAAAAAAAAAAAACAATAAACAAAAACGTAAACTTTGCAGATGAATGGAACCATCAACAGAAATCAGGCTTTGTGGTCACGGTAATGAACAATGGCTTCAGGTTTAAGACGACCTGTGCAGATTTGGTGAACCGTTGAAAACAGTGGAAACATCTCCAGCCATCCACAGTGGTTCAAGACCTCGTAGACCTCTCTTGCCGTGGAAACACCCTTCAATAAGCAATCAAACAAAGAGAAACAGCTTCCATATTAAGGATTAAACAAAGAGTATAGGTTCTTCTTTAGCAAATATCTTATTTGTCTACCTGTAGCTTTTGCCCTTGTAGCATCTCTGCTTCAAGCTCATCAAAAGACCTGTGTTGTTCACACCACAAAAATCATCAAAACAATAACTAGAAGCAGTTCAAGTGAACCCGACGACAATTTGATTAACAAAAGGTTAAACCTTTTTCCTCCGCTTTGGGCAAATGCTTCTGCAACTCTTCTGTTTCTTCCTCCTACTGTAGTAATCAGTGAAAAAACAGTCAAAAGAGCAATCATTTTTACAATGGACAAAAACAGCAAAAACGATAATTCGGCTTTTGTTCAGTCCTTACAGCAAGTTGTTATGACATCTGCTACACCGCAGCTCTCGAAGAAAGTACTGTCTTTGACCGATGGAAACAGAAGCTTCGACAGTGCTCTCATCTCTCTTAAACCAATCCTCATGATTGCAGCCTACATAGAGAGTTGTTTTAAAACCAAATAGCTTGAGATCTTTTTAAAGCTAAACACCAAAAAAAAACTCCTTTTGAACTTTACCTTTGTGTTATTACCCATTTCCAAACCATCAACGAAACCAGCTGCAATAGCCACTACATTCTTCAAGGTTCCACACAACTCTACTCCTTCAACATCATGAACCTAACACAAGCCTTACTGTTGTTACTGACCATTAAGCCATTCAACACTAGGAGAAGAATGAAAGTTTCTTACCGGTGTGACCATAAAATAGGGAGTACTAAACAACTGAACCCAAGTGTCAGCTATTTCTCTACTCTCTCTATACCCAACCGTTGCTTCGCTAAACTTTTCCACAGCAATCTGTATATTATCACAATATTTTAGCCACAACCATAATGTATTGGATCATGTAAAGGATGATAAAACAACCTCGTTTGCGATGTTTGCGCCCATAAGAACACAACAGTTGATACCAAGTTCCTTGGAAATGAGAGTGGAGATCATACAGGGACCTTCCTTCTTGACTTCCATTCCTTTAACAAGAGATATAGCCTCAACCGCTCCTGTCACCTTTCCCTTAAGCTTATTGCTTATACCACCCATGAATTGATGTGGTGTAACAAAAACCAACATGTTTGCTTCCTTCACTGCATCGATTTAAATAATGTAAATAGATCATCATGTAAAGGAGAAAAAGCTGATCATCACTGACCTGCGTTTTCAAGGTCAGGATCTGCAACAACATTTCTTCCTAACTTAATCCCAGGGAGATACTTGACATTTTCCTAATCAAGAAACCAAGAAAATAACTACAAAACAAAACCAACCAAGAACAAGATCATCCATGTTCCTTACATTGGTTTTGTTGATTACATCAGTGAGCTTCTCACCATTTGGTAGGACTTCCTCAAACACCCACATCCTAACTTCATCTGAAACGTATTGGGTTTTAATCAAAACATTCATCTAAACATGTAAAAATGCAAACTTTGTCAAAGATTCCAATTTATAAACAACAGATCATACATACCATGGAAAGAAGGAAGCTTTAGGGCATTAGAAGCGATGAGCTTAGCAGCAACGCTTCCCCAGTTGCCACTTCCGACAACCGTAACCCTAGATTTCGAACCACCATTTGCGCCTGGAGACATAGCGGAGAGAGAGGAGAAACGGGAGAATAAGGAGGAAGGAGAACGAGAGAAAGAAGAGGAATGAAGGAAGATAGAGAAGAATGAGGATCGGATTCGCATGGAAGATAGGACCCGATTTGAGAGGACACGTTACAGAGAGAATGGTACGTACGTGTAGTAACAGTTATGCCTTCAATGCTATAAGCCGCCATGTTTTGGAATTGAATGGTTGGATCTTTGGCGATCTGCTCTATGTTCATCTTCTTCCTCTCTTTTTTTTTTTTCTTTTAATTAATACTTATATATGTTTTCCTAATTTAGAATATTTTTCCTAAAAATTTAATTCTTTTGGGTGTATAGCTGTTTACCAAAGATAGAAGAAATACTCTAGGTTCACAAAAATATATAATAAAAACTCTATAAACTAATAAAAAAACTGTAAATTAATAAACACAGTAAATTAATAAATTTTTCTATTCTCAAGGTAGACCGGTTCAAAATATGACATAAATCGATAAAAGTATAACTTTTTAGAAAATTATATAAGAAATATGGTCCAATTAAAATTATTAATAATTTGTATGTAAGTACATTTTATATAAATACAAATAAAATATTATATCATTTATTATTCGTAATAGAATTATTTTTATATCTTTTAATAATTAATAAATTTTAATTATATTTAGTAAAATTGTATCTAAAACCACATTTCACTTCTATGAGACATATTTTATGTATCAAATAATATAATAAACTAATATAAATATCAAAATTTAAAAAATTAATATAATTTATATACACTCAAATCAAATATTTTTTAATTTAGAAAAAATATATATTACAATAGAAAAATCTAAAAGGAATTTTTTAATAAATTAACAACTCAATAAATTAATAAAATATGAAGTTTTAGCATTATTTATTTATAAAGTTTTTACTGATATTTTTTCATTTAGGATTCATTTTCAAAAGGATAATATTTTTTAGATGAGGATTACATATATGTAGTGTAACTATAGAATTCATAATTTCTATAAAATTATTCGAGAATATTGTAACTACCAAATTCATAATCTTTATAATATTACTACTATAATCTCCCGTGCTACGGACTTTGTGTTTATAATGCAATGGAAATGAATTTATTTTGAAGGTTAGAAATTACAAAGTAAATAAATATTATTTGTGGGTTATTAGTCATAAACTTTACACATATACAAATAATTTTTCCTCTCTATATCTCACAATAGTCAAGCATAGACACAAAATACGCATTACATATTTACCTTTTTCCAAACCGAAAAAAAGAATCAATGCATATGGAAAATCAAATTTGAGGGAAAGTATATTTCTTGCATATGTCCCTAAAACCCCCAGAAAATATAATCACCCTATCTATTCCCTCCTCAACTACCAAACTCATGACAAACTCACTCAAACTTATGTTTTCTCTTTAGATCTCCCCATAAAGTTTTTATTTCCCCCCTCTCTAATTCAATTTCTAAATCGAGACTAAAGAGAAATTAACTGTATTATGTAATTAGCGATTGTCCATTAGAAAAGAACCCGATCCGACATTAAAAAAGAACCCGACCCGGATTTTTTTTTTAAAAAACCCAAATCGATTTGGGATTTTTATTAGGGTTAGCCTATTTTATTAGGGTTAATAGACAAAGGATAGACTAACCCTAATTGTTGAGTGAAGAAGATAAACTAACTGTAATAAAAATCTCAAATCGATTTGGGTTTTTAAAAAAAAATTCGGGTCGGGTTCTTTTTTAATGTCGGGTCGGGTTCTTTTCTAATGGGCAATCGCTAATTACATAACGCAATTAATTTCTCTTTAGTCTCGATTTCAAAATTGAATTAGAGAGGGGAAAATAAAAACTTTAGGGGAAGATTTAAAGAGAAATCATAATTTTAGCTGGGTTTGTCATGAGCTTGGTAGTTGAGGGGAGAATAGATAGGGTGATTATATTTTCAAGGGGTTTTAGGCAGCCAACCCAATTAAATATGATCCTTAATTTTGTAGATAATTGACATTTACATCTATTGTAGTCTTTCCCTACTTCTTTTATGCTACTTTATTTTAGTCTATATGCTCATTTACCTTCATTTTCATTGCTATACTTGCTCAGATGTTTTTTTCAACATAATCTACAAATAAAAAATAGAAAATTAGAAGTATATATTTTTGGTCTTAAAGTAAACAAAAACAATTTCACCAGATTTCTGTATAATTATAACCACACAAGTAAATTTTAAGAAAAACTTACCTTACTTAGGTTTTGATTTAGATAATAGAATCTTTCTTGTTTTCTTTACAACCTGAGTTTCTTTAACTCCATTTGTCAACTTTTAATTATGTACACGTTTTCCTCTTCTTGTGGTGTTTCTCAAGTTTCCAGCAGTTGTGAACGACATCACATAAACCTATTCCATCAAATAAAGAATCGATTGGTCCATTTTAAATATATTGTTCACATATTTTATTTACCTTTACCTTTTTCTCCATGTATTATGTAGCTTTTGTCAATGCCCAGCAATGCAGAAAAGACTTACGAAAGTTAGAAGAAGAAAGTTCAAAAAAATAATAATAATTTAAGTTCAAAAAGTTAGAAGAAGAAAAGGTGCATGAAGAAGTCATTTGAGCATTCAGTTACAAAAAAAAAGTTATTTGAGCATAAAGAATTTAAGCGTTTTTAGTTTTCACTTACTTGGACTTTAAGCTTTCTCTTCTTTTTATCATTTCATTAAAAGAAAAAATTCTTGGACCAGAAACAATTTGAATTTGGATCTAGAACTGTAAATGGTTGTCATTAGAAGTTGAAATTTTAGAGAAAGTCGATGGAGTCATTGTAAAGGCTTTAAGAATTTACTGTTTTTGAATGCAAACAGAGATGAACTAACTAATATATGGCATTTATCTTTAAAAGATTAGCGGGCGGTTCCTAATAGTGAGATCATGGGAAACTTTTCTAATAGTGGGATAATGGAAGTTGTTTGAAAACATTTGAAGCCTTTATTTTATATATAAAATAATAAAAGGAAATTAGTTAATAGACTAAACAGTTTTTTTTACGTTTAAAGTTGTGTATTCAAAAAGTTCAACCAAATGCCCTTAAAAATTCCATTTACAGTTACACTCAATTCTATTAGATTACTCAATCTAATAACACGCCCTTATTTACATTTCTTTTAAAAATTGTAAAGCACATGGCATGTGTCAAAATCTAATTGATCAAGTGACTTGTGTTTTAGTTAATAAAAAATTTGATAAGTTACTTTACACATGTCATTCTCATGTTAATTTAGTAGTGATCAATTACAATCATATTTTAATAAATTAAAATATTATACATAATGTCGTTATTATTATTCTTATTTTTATTTTCTTTTTTCGTAATATTTTTTTTATTTTTATCATAATATTTTCTTACACTATTAAAATATGAAAATCATATATCATATGTATAAATAAATTTAGTTTCCATTTTTATTTCATAACTAATTGTGAATTATATTTTTAAAGAAAATAAAGTTTAAAAAATAATTTACAATAATTAATATAATAAACCATGGAAGAAAATACTTTCAAATAAGACAAAATTATTAAAATATAGCACACAAGAATTTAAAATCATATTGTTGTCGACTTCAAATGAAATCTACTATATCTGATAATTTTCAAATATGAAAAAATCTATACATTTAGAAATGTGAAAATAGTTTTAAATTTGAAAAACTTCAAAAATAAAATCTGTAAGATAAAATAATAGCAAATTAAATCCACAGAGTTTGAATTTATAATTTTATTTGAATACAAATAGAAAATATGTATTTTAAATCTATAGATTTAAAACTTATATTTATAGAGAGAAAGATAAAAACCATTAATAATAATACCTATAAAAAACAAAATAATATTGTGAGAAAGACATGAGAAAAAAATTAACAATTTAAACAATAGTTTTTTCACATTCAAAGAGAGAGAATGAAGAGAGTTTTAGAGAGAAGTAAAAGTTTTTAGAAACTTATGTAGTCATTTTACATAGAATTTGTGCAAATCTCATTTATATAGAAAAACAAAAATTGTAATTATGTTCAAATTTACAACATAGTAGACTTCTTATGAATTCTAATCAAATTAAAATTTTGGAGTAGATTTTATTGTAACTCTACTATTAGAATTTTTGGAAAGTCTAATATGATAACTTCATTATTGTTTTAATAATTTTAATGTAAAATTTACTAAAAATTTACTATTTTTTAATTGTAGAATATATTATTTCACATTTTTATCATAAAGAGCTAAATTTAATGATTTTTTTTTGTAATCACCAATTAATGTAGAGTGAAAAGTCGTCTACAATGCAATAGATTTTATTGTACTACTGTAATCTAAAAACAAATCTCAAACCTTAAATGGTTGTTGGATAATCAAAAAAAAGTCTCAATTATTGTATCGAATATCGAAATATACAAAATATAAACTACTCAACATTAATATGAAAATTTAATTTAATAAACCAAATAAATCTCAATTTAAAATCTAACCCTAATAATCTAACCATTAAAAACATAACATGTTAGAAAATTTTGTTAATAAACAATAAACATTGACTAACACATGGTTACCAAATCAATATATATTTTTTTTAAGTTTGTTCAATTATATAAAATCTTAATTTATATGCTTCATACTAACCTTTATATTGATCTTTTTTAAAAAAATATCGCAAAATTATTTTTATACATTTGAAAATTAAATTATTAAATGACTTACAGTTAAACTATAGAATAAGTCTACATAGTATACTTTTCAGGAGGTTTACATATGTGTTGATTATTTCTATTACATGTAAACTTCCAAATGATAGATTCTTAAAATCCATTTCTGGTTTTGTTTGGTTATAAGAGTTAAATAATAATTTTAATATCCTTTATATTAGTTTCCATTTGATTGAATATGAGGTACACATTTATGTTTAAAATGAATATATATATACAGGTTATTTTTGGTAAATTTCTCTAAATATATTTAGGGGTATATGATGTAGCAATCTATTCTATTAAAATAGAATCATCACTTATTGATATATATTTAGTCCAACAATTATTTTTTGATGTTACTTACTTAAAAGAATATATTCTATTAAGACAGAGGCAGATTATATTTTAAAATAGATCTAATTATATTTAAGAAACTACCTTTATATGTTTCTATGTATTTTGTAACCACCAATTTATCAAAAAAGTCGGAACCCACTTCTTTTTAAATAATAAAACTGTCGAGTATTTTTTAGAAAATAAACTTCATTTTTGTTCCTAACGTCTAAATATTTAATAATTACTAAGAATAAACTTATATTTTACATAAGCTTCATGTTTTTTGTGCAATTAATTTACTTTGTATCCTAATTAAATATCACATACACAGCAATACAAATCTTTATATATAAAAGCATATCACTCATGTTTGATGCAACAATATAGCATATGACAGATTACTTCATACTATTATTACATCATAAAAATTTGCATAGGTTCATTTTATTCTACCCTGTATCAAGGGTGTTTTGCAAAAATGACTCAAAATTTCAACTTAAATGCAAAACTAACCCACCATTTTTTTGGAACTTTCATTTGCCTTATTCACCCTAGATTTTTGAGTTATTCACGAAAATGCCATTACTCTTTTTTTTTCCTTTTTTTTAAAATGAGTGTTTTCCTTTATCATCTCCATCTTCATCAAGTATTTACAATATTACCATTGTCATCAATACATCAACCACCATGAACAACTAATTTGAAGCTCTTAATGCACAAAAAAATGATTTCTTTCTCTTCTTTTCTCTTTTGTTATTCACACAAACCATATTTCTTTCATTTTCTCTCAAAATTCATCCAAAAAATTCAAGATTTTGATTTCAAACTTTGTAATATTCATATAGACATAAAAACTCATGATTCTTGGTCATTAATGAGTTGGTAGCATTCATGGTGAAGTTTTATGAGATTAGAGAAGTTAAACAAGTCATCTCATGGATTCAAGATATGAAATAATTTTTTTTTCCAGATTTGTTCGTGAAGAAGACTTCTCTAGAAGTCTTCTTAGTCAATGCATATGTTAGTTTTGCAATTGAATTTTTCTGTGTTTTTTGTAGAAGACTTCCCCCTTTCCTTAGTTAACAAAAAAAAACAGGGAGAACCGAGAAGACTTCCCTAGAAGTCTTCTGTTAGAAGACTTCTAAAAAAGTCTTCTCTGGAAAAGTCAAATATAGTCAATTGCAAAAGTAACCCAAGAAGACTTCTTGCGACAGTGAGAAGACTTCATGTGAACGTAAGAAGACTTCAAGAGAAGTCTTCTATGAGAAGACTTCAAGAGAAGTCTTCTATGAGAAGACTTCTAGAGAAGTCTTCTATAAAAAGTCAAATTTTTGACAAACTTTGGTCAATTGCAAAACAAACCTTTTTATCTTAGAAGACTTCTCTAGAAGTCTTCTCTGAAATTTTCGAAAAAATTTCAAAATCAAAAGTAAGCCAATATTTGCAAAGGAAGACTTCTCAAGATGTCTTCTGTAGAGTAGACTTCTTAAGAGGTCTTCCTTCATAAATTTGCAATTGCAAAAATGACCTAAACGGAAGACTTCTTAAGAAGTCTTCCATGAGAAGACTTACAGGGAAGTCTTTTATGTTCTTTTTTGTAAAATTTGTTAAGTAACTTCAATGTATATTTTCTGAATTTTAAAAGTGTAAAATAACTTCAACAATATCAAGTTAGGTGGTTTAATGTGTCTTATTATATCTTAAGATATACTTTTAATTTTTAGGAAATTTAAAATTGTAAATTTCACTTAAACCCACTTAAATTTTCATTTCCCGCTTAAATTTTCATTTCTCACTTAAATTTTCATTTCCCGCTTAAATTTCCCGCTTCCGAGAAGACTTCTCCAGAAGTCTTCTCAGAGAAGACTTAACTTTTTCTAGTGAGACATATGTATTGTTTGATCTTCGGTGAATTTGACTAAGTTTTCTTGATAAGTATTTTCTCTTAGTTTGTAATATATTTGATTAAATTTTTTTTTATGGTTTTGGTAGTATGGTTAAAATATTTAAAAGATCATTAACATTTTTTCAAATTGACAACATAATTCATAATTAAAAAGATACACATAATAATCATTAAATATACCATAAACAAAAAAATTACAAAAATGATAAATAACATCTTCATGAGAGATTTCTGGAAGACTTATAGGAAGTCTTCCAAAAGTCTTCCAGGAAGTCTTCCACAAAGTCTTCCACTTCTAGGAAGTCTTCCAGAAGTCTTCCAGAAGTCTTCCAGAAGTCTTCCATGAAGTCTTCCAGAAATCTTCCAGGAAGTCTTCCTGGAGTCTTCCGAAGTCTTCCAGGAAGTCTTCCAGAAGTCTTCCAGGAAGTCTTCCAGAAGTCTTCCAGAAGTCTTCCAGGAAGTCTTCCGGAAGTCTTCCAGGAAGTCTTCTAGGAAGTCTTCCAGGAGTCTTCCAGGAAGTCTTCCAGGAAGTCTTCCAAAAGTCTTCCAGGAAGTCTTCCAGGAAGTCTTCCAAAAGTCTTCCAGGAAGTCTTCCAGGAAGTCTTCCTGGAGTCTTCCAGAAGTCTTCCAGGAAGTCTTCCTGGAGTCTTCCAGAAGTCTTCCAGGAAGTCTTCCTGGAGTCTTCCAGAAGTCTTCCAGAAATCTTCCAGGAAGTCTTCCAGAAGTCTTCTAGGAAGTCTTCCTGGAGTCTTCCAGAAGTCTTCCTGGAGTCTTCCAGAAGTCTTCCTGGAGTCTTCCAGAAGTCTTCCTGGAGTCTTCCAGAAGTCTTCCAGGAAGTCTTCCAGAAGTCTTATGAGGTCTTCCAGAAGTCTTCGAGGAAGTCTTCGGGAAGTCTTCGAGGAAGTCTTCGGGAAGTCTTCCAGGAAGTCTTCCAGAAGTCTTCCAGGAAGTCTTCCAGGAAGTCTTCCGGAAGTCTTCCAGGAAGTCTTCCAGGAAGTCTTCCAGGAAGTCTTCCAGGAAGTCTTCCAGGAAGTCTTCCAGAAGTCTTCCAGGAAGTCTTCCAGGAAGTCTTCCAGGAAGTCTTCCAGAAGTCTTCCAGGAAGTCTTCCAGAAGTCTTCCAGGAAGTCTTCCAGGAAGTCTTCCAGGAAGTCTTCCAGGAAGTCTTCCCGGAAGTCTTCTAGAGGTCTTCCAGGAGTCTTCCGAAGTCTTCCAGAAGACTTCGGAAGACTGGAAGACTTCTGAAGTCTTCTAAGAAGTCTTCCAAGAAGTCTTCTAGAGGTCTTCCAGGAAGTCTTCCAGGAGTCTTCCAGGAGTCTTTCGAAGTCTTCCACGAGTCTTCTGAAGTCTTCCACAAGTCTTCCACAAGTATTCCAAAGTCTTTCTAATATTAGCTTCTTCTTCTTCATATCAAAAAGAAAATATCAGATTTTTAACCAAAGAATACTATCAAAAATAAAAGATGAATCAAAAAGGTCAAACCTTTAAACTTGTCAATGCCTTTAGAAGTTTCACCAATATTAAATGTTGTGTTATCTTCTTCTTCTTCATATCAAAAAGAAAATGACAAACATGTAACCATTGAACACTATCACAAACACAAAACATGAATCAAAAAGGTCATACATTTAATCTTGTTACAGTAAGTTAAATATAAAAGTTCTTAGCATCTAACATATAAAACACTCCAAAAATACATATTCAAAATTTATAGATCTACCTTTAAAGGAATGAAAGATGACAACCATGTAATGAAAAATCTTCAAAAACAAGATAAATTAGTGAGAATACATAAGAGAAAATGAGAAATGAATATAAAGTTAGGTGTTTTCAAGTCTAAAGAGATTAGGGTGAGGTTTGAAGAGTTTTAGAGTGAGAAACATTACTTTTGTTGCAGCCATTTGAGAGGAAGAAATAGAATGTGTACATTTTCTTTATATATGGAGACAAAAATCTCAATTAGGTTAAATATTTTCGATATAGAAGACTTCCCGAGAAGTCTTCTAAGAGAAGACTTCCCAAATTATGAAGTCTTCTGGAAGTCTTCCAAAACCCTATAATCTAATACATGAGAAGACTTTTAGAAGACTTCCGGAAGACTTGTGGAAGACTTCCGGAAGACTTCGCATTAAGCGGGAAGTCTTCTAGTGATAGTGAGAAGACTTCTCTGTAAGTCTTCTCAGACGAAAATGTTATAATGGTAAAACTGAATACAATTTTTTTGTTTGCTCACAAGAAGTTTGTTGTATTTTCACTAGTCTTTTGGGTTACGTTTTCATTTGATTGAATTTGGGGTATACTTTTGTATTTGAAATCAAGTTTTGAGTCATTTTTAGCAATTTCCCCTGTATCAATACATATATATCATAGCAATAATATATTATTTAATACTACAAAACTTAAGGCTTTGATTTGTTTTTTTAAGAAACCTAAAAACTTTAAGAAATTAGATTCCTCAAAAATAAATAACCTATCTTTAGCTAGGAAAAATATAGGCAAGTAATACTTCATTTAAAACTTTGAACATATCATTGTTTCTAATAAAACAGTTACTCCGTCTTTTTTCTTTCTTTTTTAAACCGTGTAGTGTTTATTGGACTCCCGCAATATAAACTAAAACTAGCCTTTGACCCGTGCGCCCGCACGGGTGTTATTTTTATAAATGTCAAATATTTTAATCAATTTGTTTGATATAATTGTATATATGACTGAAACTTAATATTTGATATCCGTTACCTGATCCGGGATCCCATCCGTTTCGAAAAACAGATATTTGGGGATCCTGATAGTGATTTTACGGATTCGACTAATCTAGGTACAAATTCGGATAGTAAAATTTAGGTCTGGATATCCGGATCCGAATATAAATATTTAAAATTTAATTATATTTATCTATGTATAATATATATACTCTTATATAAAATAACTAAAATTTCAATTTTATTAAATTTAATGATTTTTAATTTTTTTAAATAATAATTTTAAATAGACTAAAAAGATGGTTAATAGTTGTTTTTAATTAAAAAAACAGGTCTGGATATCCGCGTGTATTCGGATTTTAGTCCGAATATCCTAACTCCGAATATCCGGATCCAGATAACAATTTTACGAATCCGACGAATGCATATCCGAACCCGTATATCCTAAAATACCTCAGATATTCGATCCGTCCTAGACCTAATTGTGCATATGTATTATATGGTGATTGAAAATTTTACATAAGTTATTATTATTAGATATATATCGTACAAATGAATAATACATTGTATTTATTTGTATATATAACCATTTATAATAAATATTAGTATGTATTTTAGTCAGTAAATTGTTATGGAAAGATAAATAATTTTATTATTATAAATGAATAAGTTCAGATAATAATAAAAAATTATTAACATTTTTTTATAGTTCAAATATAGTTAGGTAACTTATATAAATATGAATAAAAGTAAAATTAAATTAATGCTATATATATATATATATGTAATTATGTTTTTATTATAAAAATTTGGAAACACATATACACTTTTTGTAAAATATTCAAATCTAATGACAAAAGTTGTTAATGGGCTTAGCCCAAATTTTTTTTTTCCTTATTAAGAATTAGTGTTTGGATGTAGGGATAATATCAGTGGTATTCATTGTAAATATTAGGTAAAAGTAAGGATTATTTCCTATTTGTACTTTTCTTTTAATAGATTAGATATATTTGTTGCTTAAAAATTTATTTTATTAAAATAGTTACTTAATAGACAATTGGTTAGAAGATAACAATGATTTGCATGAAAAATAAAAAATCCTTATAATTTTTTTCTTAACAGTTTATACACTATCCTATGTATCTAGGCCTAAGCATTTGTCTACGCGTCGGTTATTTGTTTTTTTTTAGTTTTGAAACTAGACTTATTCGAATACTACAAATTTTTGGGTCGGGTCCGAGTGAGTTCGGGAAATGTATAAGAACTTAAAAACAATTAAATAACAAATGAATAGGAAGCAGGTTTGTATATTTTTTGCCAAATTAACCATAATACCCGATTCCTTTCAATTTTTTTGTATCTAAACTATTTAAATGTAACTAAATAACCAAAATATTTATTAGGCACTGTTTTGTTCTGTTATTTTCTATCCAAACTATCATATTTTAATCAGAAATACACAAAAGTATAAAATAACTAATATATTTAATTTCTATTTAAATTTAAATTATTAAAATAGTTATAAGTATAACTAGATTCTGACCAGCTCTCTCAAAGGGCGTGTATATTTTCTTTTTAATTTATTTTTACGATTTTTTCTATTTGTGTTTTTTTGTAATCATATTTGTGTTTAATCTATTCCATTAAAATAAAATTATTACGTATTAATTAATATTATGTCCAACTATTTAATTCCATAGTTTACTCTTTCAAACATGAAATATGACTCCTTATTTTTTTGTAATTGCATATAACATTCTGGTTTTAAATTTAAAAATGTAACTCCTTATTTATTTGCGTAGTGAGCAATTTAATAACTATTTATTACTTCTAAAGTCAATATTAATTATATTAAAACTGTTTCTTTATTTTGCAGTTTTTATATGATCTTAAAAATAGTAGTATGTATAATTTATATTAAAATATTTAAAGCTGGTTTTTATCTTGTATTACTTTATTAAAATCCGTCGTATATTACAGGTTTGATTCGAATATGTTTACATTATAATAAATATTATTTTAAAACGTAAACAAAACAAAAACACAAATAAATTTTTAAGTTATTTACAAAAAAATATATTGAAAAAAAAATAGTATACCCGCGCTTTGTAGCGCGGATCAAGATCTAGTTATGTTTTAAAGTTAAATAAGAAATAAAGAAATGGTTGAATGAGCCATGTTTTCTAAAATATTATTCAGTAAAATATATCAAAAGATATTATTGTAGATTTACAAATAATTGTTGGCTTTCTCAAGTATTGACACCACATGGCTAGTCATTCAGACTAAACTAATGATATCTAACTATACGAAGTATATGTTATGCATGACAACATCTTTCAACTTAATGATGTTATGTATTTAAATCACAAACTTAATTTTATTGATCCAAAAAGTGATATGGACGTCTAAAACACTAAGACCCTGTTGGTTTGTACATTTGGAAGCTTCATCCAGATGGATCATCTGGATGTCTTATCTAGATGGATCATATGGGTGTTGTTCGTTTCTACATTTGGAAAATGTATCTAGATGAAGCATCAAGATGCAGCTGGGTTCGTTTGTTCTTTTTTTTTGAACTTGCATTTGCATCTGGATGCATTTGATGACAAAATGACTAATTTGGACATATCTTTTAATTTAACCATATCTTACTCTTAACTCATATTTATTATTTTTATATTATTTTTATATTATTTTTATTAATTTTAATATCTTATCTAACTTTATTTTAATGAAAATAAGACAATGAAATTATAAAAAATGATTATACTTTCACAAATTTGATTAAAATATTTAAATTAAAGTCCAAAATTTTTTGATGATAAATTTTATCATAAATTCCAATAATAATTTCTCATAACTTAAATAAACTCAAACAATATATTTTCACAAATTTTAAAATACAATAAATTAACGATAAGTAGAATAAAGTTGCATTAGAAATTCAATCTTCAATCGATGATATGACGAAACTTCACCTAAAACCACCTACAATTTTCATAACAACACATAATATTCAATATCAATGTGCTTATAAGTTAATGTAAATAAAAGCAAATACATAAAAACAACTTACATTTAATATGGAAGTCGACAAACAAGAACAATAATCTACAGAACATGATTGTTCGTAGGATACAAAGTAGAAACAAGAGGTATGTTTCCTTTGCCATTTACCACCGATGGAGCTTCCAAGCTAAAGTAGAAATATCAAACAAACTGTTACTTTATTACTGAAATATCAAATATCAAACAAACTGTTACAGAATAAACTGTTCTTCCAGAGACTCTTATTGATTCCAAATACTAAACCCATAACTTAGAGGATACAAATCCAAGAGACTCTTACTGAGGATATAGATATCAACACATAAAACCCATAACATTTAGATCCAAGGGACTCTTACTTGAGAGAGAGAGAGAGGTCGTCGGGAGAGAGAGAGCGCCTGAGAGAGAGAGGTCGTCAGAGAGGGAGCTCGCCGGAGAGAGAGAGCCTGAGAGAGGAACGTCGCGGGAGAGAGAGCTTGAGAGAGAGAGGTAGCCAGAGAGAGGAAGCAAGAGAGAGAGAGAGAGAGAGAGAGAGAGAGAGAGAGAGAGAGAGAGAGAGAGAGAGAGAGAGAGAGGGAGAGAGAGAGAGAGAGAGAGAGAGAGGGAGAGAGAGAGAGAGAGAGAGAGAGAGAGAGAGAGAGAGAGAGAGAGAGAGAGAGAGAGAGAGAGAGAGAGAGAGAGAGAGAGAGAGAGAGAGAGAGAGAGAGAGAGAGAGAGAGAGAGAGAGAGAGATTGTTAGAGAGAAAGATCACTGGATAAGAAAGCGCCGTCAAGAGGGTATGTAAGAGATGGAGAGTGGTTTTCTTAAGTTTTAGGGTTATGTGTAGCATGGTTATTTTTTTCATTAACCGTTTTTGACTGAATCAGGTACAGCTAGATGTATGGTGAAGACTCAGCCAGTTTTTTTTTAAAAAAGTTCAGCTGAATTTTTGAAACTCACCCAGGTGATCTATCTGAATATATCATTAAGTCTACTAAACGAACACCAATATTCACCTTCACCCAGATGGATCGGTTGACTGAGTAAACGAACATGACCTAACTCCATTTAATTTTTTCATTCATCAATTAAAATCGATCTACCAAATTGTACTCTAACTAATTTCTCTTATTTTTTTTTGTCGTGATGGGTTAAATTTTAGTTAACTTATCGTCGGATAGATCAAATTATAATTTACCAGGGAAATATTTAAACTTATTTAATGTCTATGACGTCTATGTCATTTTCTAATTAATAAAATTAAAATTGTTATGTTAACTATGTAACATCATTAAGTTGAAAGATGTTGTCATATATAACATATATTTAGTATACATAGATATACATTAGTTTAATTTCCGTAATTAACCATGGAGTGGTTAATCTTTCAAGTAGCTAACAATTATTTTTCTTTTTAAAAATTTACAGCTACATCATAATACATTAAAAAAATTTTATAGATTGAGTTCCTCGACAAAAAAAAAAATCGAATAGCTAACAATCATTTTTCTTTTAAAAAATTTACAGCTACCTCATATTACACTAAAAAAATTTCTATAGATTGAGTTCCACGACAAAAAAATTTACAGTTATAGTCAATCAATCATCCACGTTATTGAAAATGATCTGGCTTTAAGCACAAACTAATATTCCTAGGTAGGCATGAGTATGTTTTTAACATTTGACACGTTCACAGTTGCCAACCAAAATTGAGAACATATATAGTGGAAAAAATTTCCTCTTTCTGGTTCCTCACCATGATCAAAATAACTTAGTTGGGTAAACAAACTTCAATGTTTTAAATAATGCAAATGAAATCTAGAGAACTTATACCCTACTCTCTCTCTCTAGTTGTTCTCTAACTTCTCTCTAGAGAAACCTCAGATTGATATTTTGTTTGGTGGCCGGTGGTTCTCTTTCTGTTTTTGTTTTTTGTTTCTCTTTCCTTGTATAATATATTCGATCTTTTTAGATCGAACAAAATTTTTCGTTTAGCAGATTTACTTTTTGCAAGGCATCTTTTGTGGTGATTTAGTTTAAGTTTATCTTCCCTTTTCCTTCGATCTTTCATCGTTTAAATCCCATTTGATATTAAGAGATGATTGTTTTTTTTCTGATCATCTTTGGGCTTAATCACGAAAAGAATCAAGGGGTTTTTTTAAAAACAACCTAAAAATTCAAGTCAAATGCAAAACCAACCTCTTTTTTTTTTAGTTACTATTCATCATTGAATTTTCCATAATACCCATAAGTTTTTAAATTATTTACAAATTTGCCATTATTATTTATTTATTTATTAATTTCGAAAAATACAAAAAACCAAATACACCCTAAACATTTCTTCTTAATTACAACTATGCCATCATCATCAATATTTTCAACCACCATTTTGATCTCTTAAAGCTTTAGAATTAAATTTTCAACCACTTTTTCTCATTCTAAACAAGCAAATCTTCATTTCCTCTCATTTTCTCTACATTTCCATCTAAAAATCTCTCTTTTCATAATCATAAACTTCATAATTTCGTGTTTTTTCACTTGTGAATCGTCAAAAATGTTTCATTTTGGTCAATATTGGAGTTTGGACGGTTGAAAAGGCTGGAAACGAGCTTCACACTGCAAAAATGTAACTATTTTCATGGTTTAAGTCGTTTCTCAGATCTGTGTCGCGATAGTAGACTGTTTTATATGTCTACGCCCTTATGTAGACATACAATGCAGTCTATTTGTCAACGCACAGGTCAGTTTTGCAATTGACTAAACGGATTTTTTTTGTAACGTAGCATTCCCCGACAGTCTACATCTTAACCTTTGACAACAAAAAAAAAAAAGTACGTAGACCTACAAAGACGACTACGCAAAAGAGGTTAGTTTTGCATTTGAATGAACTTTTGACTTTTCATAAGTAGACTTCAACATAAGTCTACGAAGCGTAGACTTCAACATAAGTCTACGAAGAGGTCAGTTTTGCATTTGACCAAAATTTTGACTACGTTGAAAAGGTTAGTTTTGTGTTTGACTAAAACTTTTTAAAAATAAATTTTTTTTTTAATATGTAGACTTCATATGCAGTCTTCTCTTCCCGAAAAAAAAATGTAGACTACCCGTGAAGTCTATTTTTTTATTTTGGTCAAATGCAAAACTGACTCGTCGGATTTGAGAGTAGACTTCTTTCGAAGTCTACAGATCTGTAGACGTTCATTTCAGTCTACCCCCTAAAAAGTCAAACATAGTCAATTGCAAAACTAACCTCATTCAAAAAAATTAAAACATGTAGACTGTATATTTAGTCTACCTTTGAAAGTCAAATCCTGGAAAATTCTGGTCAATAGCGAAAACTAACCTTTTTGA
The DNA here is from genome assembly GCA_905132885.1 of Moricandia moricandioides. Taxonomy (NCBI): domain Eukaryota; kingdom Viridiplantae; phylum Streptophyta; class Magnoliopsida; order Brassicales; family Brassicaceae; genus Moricandia; species Moricandia moricandioides. Next base: position 38,034 of record CAJHQQ010000838.1, on the reverse strand, counting down.
AGTTGTAGACTGAAAACGAAGTCTGCTTATATAAAATCACAACTTTTTTTCAACTATAAAAAGTAACCCGTAAAATGGTCAATTGCAAAAACTAACCCAAAAAGTAGACCTATCTGACCGTCTACGGATGTAAACTGAAAACAAAGTCTACCACGTTGTAGACTGAACATGGAGTCTATTTTGAAATTTACATTAAAAGTTAATTTGTGTATTATGCATTAAATTTTTTCACAATTTTTTCGTTTGAAAGTGTGTAATAGTTAATCCTAATGGGTTTGAGTGATTTTGGATAGAAAAAATGTTGTAATTATGAAAGTATAATACTTTTGATTTTGCTATATTGCTAGGAAACAATTGTAGACATATTAGTAAGTCTACGTTAATTGTCACAGTGCAAAAAACCAGGTCACATCCAAACTGTCCAGGTTAAACCAGTGTTGTCTTACTGTTTTGGATGTTGTCTTATGTATTATCTCTTATGTGTTGAATTGATCAATTGTATTATTGCTTTGGATGGTGTCTTATTGCTATGGATGTTGTCTTATGTCTTATGTATTTAACTTATCAGATGTATTGTCGCTTTGGATGTTGTCTTATTTGATGAACTTTTGTTGAAATCGTAGGTCTTAATTTTTCTATTACTTTGAGTTCTAATGTTACTTTCTGTCGTGCAGACCAACATGTTAGTCTTCTTGAACAAAAAGTAGACTTTTTTTTAAGTCTCTTATAAAGGAAGACTAATATGTAAATATCTGGATTGTATTGGAATTGTACTTTTGGTCGAATATGAATTAAAATCTCTGAAAGAAGAGTACTATACTGATACAAATGATGATATTTTGATATATAGTCGAGTACCAGACTTCTATAAAAGTCTTCTGCAAAAGAAGACTAATACTTAAGTCTGCTGCAAGCAAATTACATAAGTTTGTTACAACAATATGTCTGGTACAAAAGTCTGATACAACCGTCTGTTACTCACAGTTCTTGAGCTCCTCCCTAGAGTATACAACCTCGATAGGAAATCAAGCTTATCCATTTTGTAACATGCACCAAGAAGACACAAACAAATAATTATATAAGTGCATTCTACACGAGAAGTCTACAATTTAAAATGAAGCCTACACGAGAAGCCTATAAATTCAAACATCAGTGTACTATAAATTCAAAACATTAGTTTAAATCAGAAGTCTATAAATTCAAAATATCTGTTTACAAAATTCAAAATATCAGTCTACAAATTCCAAATATCAGTCTACAAATTCAAAATATCAGTATACAAATTCAAAATATCAGTCTACAAATTCAAAATTTCAGTCTACAAATTCAAAATTTCAGTCTACAAATTCGAAACTTCATACTACACTTCAAAACAAAGTAGACTCACCAGAAGCATAGAAATGGATTAGAGAGGATGCAATGCTCGTTAGAGAAATGAATCTAAGACTGACCGACTCAGATCTGAATCAAAAGAAACTAAAAGGTTAGTAAACAAGGATGAGCTTGTTAGGTTATTAGTTAAATGGGAGATAGAGATGATAGAGAGACGTACATTGGAAGATGAAGCACAGTCCCTTGCTGGCTAGAACAGAGAGATGAAGTAGAAGCCATGATACTGACCGGAAGCAGAGATTTGGACGAGAAGCACCATTCCTTAGAAGTCACCGGCTCAGATCTGAAAAGAGAAAAAGGTAAAAGTGGTCACTTTTTATCAATAGAGAATAGAGACATTTAACTTACCAGAGTGATGGAGGAGACAGAGATGAAGCGGATGGGAACTGCGTGGATCGATTTCACCGGAAATCTCGCCGAAAATCTCGCCGGAAATCGCCTAGAGAGAGATACGGCGAAGTTTAGTTTTTTTTTTACCTGAAAAGCTTGAGAAATCGTATATATATACTAGGTTAAATTGTGTGTAGACTGAAAAAAAGGTCTACATATATGTAGACTTTATAATATGTCTACGAACCCTTTAACCACAAATCTCAAACCGTAAATGTTTTATTTGATCATCAAATTATATTGGTTAAATTCGGTTAGGTTAAATTGTGTGTAGACTGAAAAAAAAAGTCTACATATATGTAGACTTTATAATATGTCTACGAACCCCTTAACCATAAATCTCAAACCGTAAATGTTTTATTTGATCATCAAATTATATTGGTTAAATCCGGTTAGGTTAAATTGTGTGTAGACTGAAAAAAAAGTCTACATATATGTAGACTTTATAATATGTCTACGAACCCCTTAACCAAAAATCTCAAACCCTAAATGTTCCTTAAAAATGTTTAATTATATAAAAATTTAATTTTTTTACTTCATATTATCCATTATATTAATGATTAGTTAAAAATATTACAATAATTACTTTTATACATTTTTAAAATTAAATTATTAGATAAAATTGTGGTATAGACTACATAACAAGTCTACCGAATGAATAGACTTCGTACGAGGTCTACATATATGTAGACTTCTTTCTGTTACGTGTAGACTAACAAAGGATAAAAACGTAAAATATACTTCTGTTTTTTGTTTGGTCATAAAGGTTAAATAGTACTTTTATCACCCTTGTAGGTTGGTTTTGCATTTGATTGAAATTGGGGTACACTTATAGATTTAAATTGAAATTTTAGGTTGTTTTTAGCAAATCTCCCAAGAATCAATCTTTGCCTATTGAAAGAGTATTGGCCGATTGTCTTTGGGCAGAATATCTGATCAGATTAGGCTCTCAAATTATTTGATTAAGTTTGTGATATTGGAAGACTCAGAAAAGTTGAAGTTTCTCATATTGAGAAATGTTTCAACAAAGTCTCTTTCCAAAATTGTTCTGAAGCTTTTCACTTTTATTCACATTCAGAGAAAGGCATGAATCTCTTGATGTCGACGACTGTTACGAGGGAAAGGCCAAAAAAGTGGATTAATCTCGTGATTCCTCGTCATAGTCAAATATTAGTTTCTTGCTTCTAGTCACAGAAGACGATCGGTGAGTTTCCCAGCAAACCAAGCAGTGGCTCGCTCCTCAACAATTTTCTTAAAATGATACGTCAAAGGACATGCAAACATCAAGATCCCGACACGTGTTTTGAACTTATCTGTATATTGTTGGGTTTTGGGTGGGCTTGTTGTAATGGGTTATGTTTCATAAAAATCCACTTGTGCTCATCGTTTGGACTTTGGCCCTTTAATACATGTGGTTGACAAAAATAATAATGCAAATGATGAAAATGTTAGAAAATAGATGAACATAGTCAAGTATCATCTAGAAGCGTGTTTTGATTTAGATTTGGATTTGGATTTAGCTGTATGAGCCTAGTCTACGTCTGTTCAGTTTAACCCACTGTTTTTCTTAGTTCTCACCGAATAGTCTTGTTCCGGTACCTTTTTCCGTGATGGATATTTTATAGTTAATATATCAATACTATTAAAACAGAAACACAAAATTGGACCTAACTTGATTCTAGGTGAAAAATTAAAAAAAAAGAATACTATATAATCTTTGAACAAAAAAAAAGAATAATATATAATCAGTTAGACTATAGCACTAATCTTAAGCATAGCACATTTAATATCAATAATATAACACCCTAAAAACTAGCCTATTTTAATGGTAAGATTATATATTCAATTATTCACATTGAAATTTATACAGTAACTGATAGATTCCTAAATCTAGATTTTGCATGTTTGTAAAGAAAATTTTGAAAATATTGCGATTATTACGGTAAGTTTTTTAAAAAGTAATGGTTATTGAACAACTTGAACCTCTAAAAGTTATCCATTAATGCTCATGATTACAGAAAAATGTGACTACGTTTTTTTACCTTATCTATCAATTCATTAAGGTATATTTGGAATACATCATTGAATATAAATAATTTTGCCTAACAACTTAATCCTTCTGATTTTCCTCCTATTTATTCTATCTAATATTTTGTCTATGTAAATGTAGGCCACAAGATTCAAATCAATATTTGAACGAACTTTTTGATTTGAAGAGATATTTTACTAAAGAAAAGAACTAATTCACAAGACAAAATACTTACTTTGGACTGTCCAAAAAATTCATATATCGTTTTAATAAAGTTAAAGAAAATTCATATTATAAAAATATAAAAATAAAATACTTCTTTTGTTTTATTATAAGTGCCACTTTATTTTTTTGCACACAAATGAAGAAAATAATTAATTTTGCTATAAAATCATAATTACCTATACACTTAACCATATTTCAGCTAATAGAAAAATATATTGCAGTAAAAAATTAATAAATTTTGCATCAAAATTCGAAAATAACACTTATTTTGTAATAAAACACTTCTCTAAAACGACACTTAATATAAAATAGAGAGAGTATATGTTTAAATCAGTATTTTAAACTGATCTAAATATGGAACCAGACTATTTTTGGTCATTAAGTTAATTACGAATGAATCGTAGGTAAATAGTTTAACAAATTTTAATGTATAATTATATATATCAAAAATAAAAAAACATGGTTAAAAATATACTAAAGTTTTAAAATCTATTCACTTAATTTTTCATTTCAATTTCAAATTTTAAATATTTGAATTACTAATGAAAACATTGAAATTAATTCTTAAATTTAAAAATAAGAATTAAATCGAATTGAATTACATATTGACCACCTACCGGTTCAACCAGTTAGCTTTAGGTTTTAGCAGGTTTTATGAAGTATTTAAATAATAAATATTTCTTAAAATCTAAACTGGATTACATATCAGATCATCGGGTTATCAATTCGACGGAGTTCGATTCAGGTTTAAAACGCTAATTTAAAACTAAAATGTTTTAAATACGTAACTTTTTTTCTTGCAAACTAACAAAAAAAAATAATGTTGACAACATAATTCATCATAAAATATTTACCTATTTATGTATGAGCATTTAATCAGTTAATATAATTTTCATCATAAAATATCCCGCGCTTTCAAAGCGCGGGTCAGAATCTAGTATTCTATTAAAAGAAGTCACAACTCACTTTATGTGTGATTTTTTAAGTTGAACCAATTCCTAAATAATAGCTTTAATAATTTTTGCTACTTACATAACAATATTATTATATTTTTTCTTTTTCTAAACAAATAATTAAGAGTATCTTTAATGAAATCCTTTTTCTGATTTCATTCCCAAATATATGTTTCTTAATTTTAATATGTGAGATTATTAGTTTATTTAATTCTAGCTAAAATATAATCATGATTTTAATTAAAAATATCATTGTAATATATCTTTTCATCTAGATTTCAAGAGCAATATACAAATATTATTTATGTAATTTTTAGATCATATGATAATAACAAAATTTAAAACTATAAATATAGATCAAATAAGAAGGTAAATATGCAGTAACATAGTTTATAATGCTTTTATATTTTGAACATTCACTACAAATTAATATATTTTTAATAATATTTTATGTTGCTCTTATATTTTTTAACTTAATTAATCGGTATATACACACTGATATATAAACTTAAATAATTTATTCTACTTTTATATTTGTAAAATATTATATAAATAATTTATAAAATAAATATACCAATTATTTCATAGCTATTTGATCCTATATTTGGTATATAGAAAAATTTCTTCATATAACTTTGAAATAAATACAAAATTATTTAATTATAAACTAATTTTTAAATAAATAGGTGTATTAATGTAATAAAAATATTAAATAACTATATTTAAAAATAAATAAATAAAAAATTGGTTCATGTAATAAACATAATCAAATGACAAATAATATATGTAACATATTATTGACATAAAATCTTAAAATAAAATAGTTTTACCAAAATAAATTCATAAAATAATATGAATAATCAAATTCAAACATTAAAATGTCAATCATACTAAGACTACATTTTAATATAAAAGAACACCCGCGCGGTTGCACGGCTCGAAGTCTAGTTATATTTAAAATAAATCATCTAGAAGCACATGTGGTGAAAGACATAATTAGACCTGGGCATTCAGGTCTTCGGGTCGTATTCGTGTCGTGTCTTATCGGATCCGGATCCTTCGGGTCTTAGATACTTAGACTCAATATGGTAATTAAAATTTGTCGGCTCGGGCTTGGTTTGGGTCCTATCGGGTCCGGGTCAGTTTGGTTCTTAGATAGTTAGATTCAATAAGGTAATTAGAATTTTTTGGTTTGAATCCGAATCGGGTTCAGTTCGGGTCCTACAGGTCTTGTCCGAAAATTATCCAAAAACCAAAAAAAAAATCTGAAAATATTTAAAATTTTCAAAATATCTAAAATTTTACATAAACTTGATCCGAAGACATGAAAAGTACCTAAAATTTATTCGATTACTTGAACTATATTTTTAAAAATCTAAAACTTTACATGTAACCCAAAACTATACCAAAAATCCAAACCCCAAACTTTAAAAAAATATTCTTAATACCAAAATATACTAAAAACACCTATATATACTAGAAGTTTTGGGTATTTCGGTACCCTATCGGGTCTCCGGTTCGGGTCGAATCGGGTCCAAGACCCACAAATCCTCCACAACAAAATTCAATGGGGTAAAATGACATTACCCGTACCCGACCCGAACCAGTTTTTTCAGGTGAGTTCCGGTTCAGATTTTTCGTGTCTGGGTAAAATGCCCTGGCCTCGGCAGAATTAGTTACATCTGGACCACAGCCATCTGGACTAATAAATTTAGAAAATGACAGAATTATTTACGTAGAACACTTTTAAAATTTTACATAGTAGACTTGTTCATGTTTGTTATAAATCTTATCAAATCATGAATTTAGAAAGTCTTCTGTAAATTATGTCGTATTCATACATATTCTTTCGTCATAACAGACTTGCAAGATGTACCGTAAATCAATTGAGCAAGTACGTCGTCATAGACTCATCGGTATGTTTTAGTCATCGCATACTTGCATGTAATTGATTTTTCTATATCTGCTAAAACTCTGTCAAAACATCGACTAGTACTAATCTACTAGGTAACTAACTCGTCGTGATAATGCACAAATATAAATATTTAGATAATAATTAAATTATAATATTATTTTATTATAAATTCTAAAGTTTTTCATAATTTTGATTTATTAAAATAAATAAAAGTGTTATGAACTAATTTATATTATTATTTTAATTAAACATATGATTGAGACTAAAATTCATGTTATTCTTGGTATATTATATTGTAACAATGTCTCTAAATTGACTATAAGTTCTTTTGTGTTCTAGTTAACTTAAAATCATTTAATTTTATTAATTGTAATAGAGTTTGATCCGCGCTTTCAAGCATGAGATTATTTTTAGTTGATAAAGTTGTTACGTAAAAAAAAATTTAACTGTGAACATTAATTAAAATATAATTTTCAATTTATTTATTTTTATTTTAGTTATTGTAAGTTAACATTGTCTATTTATTTGACTATCTTACATTTTTTTTAGATTAGTTTGAATTTTATAAAACTGAATTAAGATAAATTATTTTTAAGCGTGTCCACATTGATTAAATTTGTTTTAGTTTTATAACATAAGTGAGCTAATATATATTTTTCAATTGGTGGTATTTTGCATATTTGATTGGATAACCTGTAAAAATATAATTGTGAAATCCGTGAGTTTATCTTATTATGTACATGATTGCTTAAATTTTATGATTTACAAAGCAATTTGTATTATCTTATTTAACTCCATGCATTATTTATTTTAAATGAAAGTGTAGTAATTATGAAATATATATATATATATATATATCATAATTTTTAATTTTCATCATATAAGTCGTAACTGAATTAATACTGATTTGTAATAATATTTTATATTAGTTTCAAAGGTATTTGATTATTTAAAAGTAAAATTAACAAAAAATATATTTTGTTATCTACTCTATTAAAATAGAGTACTATTTTTAGTTACTTACAAATATTCTAGGTTGGATCATATCATTTAACTAGGTTTCCTATTATTTTTACTTTTACCTAACTTAATTATTATTAAATATATACATTAGCCTAAAATTAAGAAACTAAATAACTAATCTATTATTTTTAAAAACAATCAATTCAGTTTATATTAACACTAAATTTGAATAACTAATCAATTATATTTTATTCATTAATATAAAAATAATTAGAGGATTTGCTAAAAACAACCTAAAATTTCAATTTAAATCTATAAGTGTACCCCAATTTCAATCAAATGCAAAACCAACCTACAAGGGTGATAAAAGTACTATTTAACTTTTATGACCAAACAAAAAAACAGAAGTGTATTTTACGTTTCTATCCTTTGTTAGTCTACACGTAACAGAAAGAAATCTACATATATGTAGACCTCGTACGAAGTCTATTCATTCGGTAGACTTGTTATGTAGTCTATACCATAATTTTATCTAATAATTTAACTTTAAAAATGTATAAAAATAGTTGTTGTAATATTTTTAACTAATCATTAATATAATGGATAATATGAAGTAAAAAAAATTAAAGTTTTATATAATTAAACATTTTTAAGGACCATTTAGGGTTTGAGATTTGTGGTTAATGGGTTCGTAGACATATTATAAAGTCTACATATAAGTAGACTTTTTTTTCAGTCTACACACAATTTAACCTAATCGGATTTAACCAATATAATTTGATGATCAAATAAAACATTTACGATTTGAGATTTGTGGTTAAGGGGTTCGTAGACATATTATAAAGTCTACATATATGTAGACCTTTTTTTCAGTCTACAAACAATTTAACCTAACCGGATTTAACCAATATAATCAAATAAAACATTTACGGCTTGAGATTTGTGGTTAAGGGGTTGGTAGACATATTATAAAGTCTACATATATGTAGACCTTTTTTTCCGTCTACACACAATTTAACCTAGTATATAACTACGATTTCTCAAGCTTTTCAGGTAAAAAAAAAAACTAATCTTCGCCATATCTCTCTCTAAGCGATTTCCGGCGAGATTTCCGGCGACGTCGATCCACGTAGTTTCCCATCCGCTTCGTCTCTGTCTACTCCATCGCTCTGGTAAGTTAAATGTCTCTGCTTTACCTCTCTGTTGATAAAAAGTGACCACCTTTACCTTTTTCTCTTTTCAGATCTGAGCCGGCGACTTCTAAGGAAAGGTGCTTCTCGTCCAAATCTTTGCTTCCGGTCAGTATCATGGCTTCTACTTCATCTCTCTGTCCTAGCCAGCAAGGGACTGTGCTTCATCTTTTCGACGTACGTCTCTCTTTCATCTCTATCTCTCGTTTAACTAATAACCTAACATGCTCATCCTTGTTTACTAACCTTTTAGTTTCTTTTGATTCAGATCTGAGTCGGCCGGTCTAAGATTCATTTCTCTAACGAGCATTGCATCCTCTCTAATCCATTTCTCTGCTTCCGGTGAGTCTACTTCATTTTGAATTGTAGTATGAAGTTTCGAATTTGTAGACTAAAATTTTGAATTTGTAGACTGATATTTTGAATTTGTAGACTGATATTTTGAATTTGTAACTGATATTTTGAATTTGTAAACTGATATTTTGAATTTGTAGACTTCTCATGTAAACTGATGTTTTGAATTTGTAGTACACTGATGTTTGAATTTATAGGCTTCTCGTGTAGGCTTCATTTTAAATTGTAGACTTCTTGTGTAGAATGCACTTGTACAATTCTTTGTTTGTGTCTTCTTGATGCATGTTACAAAATGGATAAGCTGGATTTCCTATCGAGATTGTATACTCTAGGGAGGAGCTCAAGAACTATGAGTAACAGACGATTGTATCAGGCTTTTGTACCAAACATATGGTTGTAACAAACTTATGTAATTTGCTTGCAGCAGACTTAAGTATTAGTCTTCTTTTACATAAGAATTTTACAGAAGTCTGGTACTCGACTATCTATCAAAATATCATCCTTTGTATCAGTATAGTACTCTTCTTTCAGAGATTTTACTTCATATACGACCAAAAGTACAATTCCAATACAATCCAGAGATTTACATATTAGTCTTCCTCTGTAAGAGATTTAAAAAGAAGTCTACTTTCTGTTAAAGAAGACTAACATGTTGGTCTGCACGACAGAAAGTAACATTAGAACTCAAAGTAATAGAAAAATTAAGACCTACGATTTCAACAAAAATTCATCAAATACAGCTGATAAGTTAAATACATAAGACAACATCCAAAGCAATAAGACACCATCCAAAGCAATAATACAATTGATCAATTGAACACATAAGAGATAATACATAAGACAACATCCAAAGCAGTAAGACAACACTGGTTTAACCTGGATAGTTTGGATGTGACCTGGTTGTTTGCACTGTGACAATTAACGTAGACTTACTAATATGTCTACAATTGTTTCCTAGCAATATAGCAAAATCAAAAGTATTATACTTTCATAATTACAATAGTTTTTCTATCCAAAATCACCCAAACCCATTATAATTAACTATTACTCACTTTCAAACGAAAAAAATGTGAAAAAATTTAATGCATGTACACAAATTAACTTTTAATGTATATTTCAAAATAGACTCCATGTTCAGTCTACAAAGTGGTAGACTTTCTTTTCAGTTTACATCCGTAGACGGTCAGATAGGTCTACTTTTTGGGTTAGTTTTTGCAATTGACCATTTTACGGGTTACTTTTTAGAGTTGAAAAAAAGTTGTGATTTTATATAAGCAGACTTCGTTTTCAGTCTACAACTTCAAAAAGGTTAGTTTTCGCTATTGACCAGAATTTTCTAGGATTTGACTTTCAGAGGTAGACTAAATATACAGTCTACATGTTTTAATTTTTTTGAATGAGGTTAGTTTTGCAATTGACTATGTTTGACTTTTTAGGGGGTAGATTGAAATAAACGTCTACAGCTTTGCAGACTTCACAAGAAGTCTACTCTCAAATCCGACGAGTCAGTTTTGCATTTGACCAAAATAAAAAAAATAGACTTCACGGGTAGTCTACATTTTTTTTTTCTGGAAGAGAAGACTGCATATGAAGTCTACATATTAAAAAAATTAATTAATTTTAAAAAATTTTAGTCAAACACAAAACTAACATTTTCAACGCAGTCAAAATTTTGGTCAAATGCAAAACTGACCTTAAGTAAACTTCTCCGGCAGTCTATGCTTCGTAGACTTATGTTGAAGTCTGCTTATGAAAAGTCAAAAGTTCATTCAAATGCAAAACTAACCTCTTTTGCGTAGTCGTCTTTGTAGGTCTACTTACTTTTTTGTTTTTGTTGTCAAAGGTTAAGATGTAGACTGTCGGGAAAGGCTATGTTACAAAAAAAAAATCCGTTTAGTCAATTACAAAACTGACCTTTGCGTTGACAAATAGACTGCATTGTATGTCTACATAAGGGCGTAGACATATAAAACAGTCTATTATCGCGACACAGATCTGAGAAACGACTTAAACCATGAAATAGTTACCTTTTTGCAGTATGAAACTCGTTTTCAGCCTTTTCAACCGTCCAAACTCCAATAATGACCAAAAGGAAACATTTTTGACGATTCACAAGTGAAAAAACACGAAATTATGAAGTTTATGATTATGAAAATGAAGGTTAAGAGAGATTTTTAGATGGAAATGTAGAGAAAATGAGAGGAAATGAAGATTTGCTTGTTTAGAATGAGAAAAAAGTGGTTGAAAATTTAATTCTAAAGCTTTACGAGATCAAAATGGTGGTTCATGGTGGTTGAAAATATTGATGATGATGACATAGTTGTAATTAAGAAGAAATATTTAGGGTGTATTCAGTTTTTTGTATTTTCGAAATTAATAAATAAATAAATAATAATGGCAAATTTGTAAATAATTCAAAAACTTATGGGTATTATGGAAAATTCAATGATGAATAGCAATTTTAAAAAAGAGAGGTTGGTTTTAGGTTTGACTTGAATTTTTAGGTTGTTTTTGAAAAAACCCCAAATAATTATATATGCCTAAAAATCCATATAAATATAAATTGTACTTTAACCTAAATGCAAAAATAAATTCTTCAAAACTTTCACTAAATACATAATATAACTCTTATAAATAGAGTATTAAAATTAGATATATATATATATATATATATATATATATATATATATATATACACATATATACATATTTGATAAAATAAATATTAATAATTAGTTACTATGAATATTTAATAATACAATGGAACATATTATTATTGATATTTTTATGAGTATATTTTACTGACTATTCCAACAAACATGTAAAATCTTTATCAAAAATTGAAACTAAGTGAAAAATATAAAATACACTTTAAGTTAGGCTTGGACCTTAGAATAGATGTTAGATATTTTAAATTTTGGTTCTATTTTTTATCGTATTCTAGGTCTCATTATGGTAAATTTGTAAGTACAGATCGAATTCAAATATAATGTATTGGTTTTGGTTCTAATTTGTACCACATCATAAAATTCATAAAGTAACCATATATCATTCACATTTGGGTTATATTGGTTGGATTCAGATCTATCCAAAGTTAAATCCAAAATTTAAAAGAAAAACATAAGAAGTAAATACTTATTTATATAAAATTGAATATTTAAAGTACTTATTTAAAACTTAATACTTATTTTAGACATCATTTAAAAAAATATAGAATTGAATATTTTAAATAATATTTGTATTTGTGATTATTTAGACATCCATACCAATGTTTTGGTTTTTTCGGGTTTTTCAGCTTTTGGGTTACCCATTTGGGTTCGACTAATAACATTTCGTATCGTATATCTTTTGTATGAAACAGATTTTGAATATATACAAATTGGGTATGTACGAATAAGTTTTTCTTGGTATTTCTGACATTTTAGATTGAGTATGTACGAATCAGATTTTTTTTGTTTGGGTTCGGTTTGGACATCATGTTACATATTTTATGTCCAAGTTTACTTCAAATAAAAAAATATAATTATATATTTTTCATCAAAAAATTATCCGCGCTTTAGCGTGGGTTAAAATCTAGTTGTATCTTGTTTTAGATCAAAAACATGATATTCACCATAATTATGGAATCACTGGAGTATATTCTACTATGGTGTAATTTGTATTTTTTAAAAGGTAATATATTGATGGATGGATATTATAATCCCTTTATTATTAATATAGAAGCAATTTGGAAGAGTAACCTTAATTTTGTAATTTATTTACACTATTATCATTATCATGATGTTTTACTCTCTCTTGCATCCTCAAAATACTTTTATAATTATCTTTTAATAATTAGATTAATTATAATTAGTGCTATTGAGCCAACTTATATTTAAATCATTCATATACTTAATATAAAACAAAGCTAAATGATTCGATTGACATCTTCTAGGCACATTCGTGGATTGATATGATGTTTTGAATAAATTATAACCTCCCAAATAAATTAATATGAAATTCAATGAAATAAATTGCATAACTTTTTCTTTTTCGCTGACATTTTTTTGCCATAAAAAAGTTATATAAACTTTAGTTGATGTAACAACTACCAATGAACTCTTTACGAGCTAAACTAAACAATGTTAACATTTACTATATTCAAGTTTTAATAGATAAAACTTTGGTGTGAATTAAAATATATAAATATATTAGTTTGATTATTAGTTACAACAACATTATGCATAATTTATGATATAAGACAATCGGTGCTATGCATAGTTGTATATATATATATATATATATATATATATATATATATATATATATATATATATATATATATATTTAATAATTCAGTGAATATAGGTTTAAATAATATTAAATGTTACGGAAATATGAAATTATGTATGTATGAATATATTCTGGTATATGTTAAAGGCGTTATTATTTTTGAAATATTCAAAGATCAAATATGATAATAGATTAAAAGAAGAGTTATTCGTGCGCTTGGCAAAATTTCTGCAATAAATCATTAAAAAAAATTGTGTTACAAATATTTGAAAGCATCAAATTTATTAAGTGTGTAAATTAATTTCTTATTTTAATTATGTAAATTTTCAAAATTGTCTATATCTATAGATTAATATTATAAATCTTTGGTATTAACATACGAGATGTTTTTAGTCCATAATATTTGGTAATTGAAAGTCTAAAATAAAGAATATTTTGTGACAAAAAAATTATGTAGATCTTCTTTTTATATTCACGTTGTTTACTATATACTTATATTGTATATTTTGTAACCTATTATCATTAAAAAGTCATTCACCCCGCGCTTTGCGCAGGTCTTAACCTAGTATTTAGGTTATTACATAATGTTAATAGTACGACCTAGTCTCCTCTCGCACATGTTGTGTTTATAATGTCATTTATTTATGTGATCGATCATCCTTCTGAAATTCTGTAAACAAATGAAGCTTAACCAATGCTTATTATCATGAGTTATAATAGGGTGTGGGGAGCAAACTATAAACATTTATGAGAAAGTCTGTGGCTTTACTCCTTTGATGCATTGATTTGAAGTTTATATAATAAAATGTACTAGATTTTGACCCGCACATCCGTGCGGGTAATTTTTCATTTTATTAATTGTAATTTTAGAAAATATGTTAATGTACCAATTTAGTAATTTTCATATTTCATTCATATATTATTTCTATTTTAATATAATATAGATTATAGTCATAAATCTCTAAAAATAGCATAGAATTTTTTATATAACAAAATTTTATTTAATTTTAGTTTATAATAATATTATATTACTAATTACTAAATTTTTTGTCACCAAAATAACACTCAAGAAAAAATGACCAAAATATACTTTATTAAATGGTGTAAATATATATTTATAACCCTTGGATTAATTAATCTAAACTTAGGGTTTAGAGTTATGTGGATGGGTTTTGGAGGTGAGGTTTATAGTTAAATAAAAATTAAAAAATATTAAAATTTTAAATAAAAAGATCTACTTTAGTCTTTTTTTTCTTGAGTGCTATTTTTGTGACAAAAAATTCAAAAAGGTCTATTTGAGAGATTTGCCCATTAATGAATGCATTCATTTAAAAATATTTAAAAATCTTAGTAAGATCTTGTTAGATTTTTTACAACAGAATTTGTTATAATTGATTTATTATTAATATCCTGATAATTATTAAAAATATTAGATGGTTTATATCTAATAGATTAGTGTAAATAATTAAATATGTGTTATTGATGAAATGGACCTAGTATGACTTTTTTTTATGGTAGATAAAAATTATACTTCTCTATTAATTTTTAGTAGAGAATAGAGAACATAGATTATACTCATAAATCTCTAAAAATAGCATAGAATTTTTTATATAATATTTTTTTTTAATTTAATTTATAATAATATTATATTACTAATTACTAAATTAATGAATGCATTCATGTTAAAATATTTAATTTTTTTAGTAAGATCTTGTTAGATTTTTTGCAAAAGATTTTGTTATAATTGATTAATTAGTAATATCCTGATAATTATTAAAAATATTAGAAATGGTTTATATTTAATAGATTAGTTTACATAATTAAATATGTGTAATTGATGAAATGGACCTAGTATGATTTTTTTATGGTAGATAAAAATTGTACTTCTCTTTTAGTAGAGAAGATGACGAATATATTAACTTGGATAAGATGAGTAAATGATGCGTAAGTTATTTAATATATTTATTTGGTAAATTAATTCATAATTTATTATTATGGTATCCATTATATATTAAAGTATAATCATTTTTAAGAACTAATCTTAAAAGTGTAAGTTAATAACAGAATTGTCATTATGCTTAGGTGTTAGCATATTATGCATTCTCACATCCTTATTATAAAAACCCTTTTATTACTAGATTATTTACATAAATATGCCATTGGACATCCCATCAGTTATATTATTTATTGATATTATATATATGTATATATATATATATATATATATATATATATATATATATATATATATACATTATCACATAAATTATACGTCCGTACACTCATTGTATAAAGTTCGTACACTCACTATATATCAAAATACAAACGAATAGTGAAATTCACGTTTTCTTCTTTAAAACATTTTTTTCTTTAAAATATATATAAGCATTATTTTGATCCCTTATAATAATTATTTGGTACAAGAAAAACCTTTCTACCATCCTAGATTTTTTAATTGTTTGCTTTAACAAAACTTTTGGTTATGATATATTTTATGTTTTATAATTTTATGATATACTTTAAGTTTTATATTGGTTTAGACTTTCAATTATATCGGTTTAGAGTTTTGATTACATAGCATATAATCTAACTATAACAAACACTTAAAAAAAAACTACACAAAACTTAAGGTCAACAAAGTAATGTCAAAAAACTATACACTTTAAATACCTGAATATAAACTCAGCGTTAAATCAACATATTCACTGAATACTATTAAATTACAGAATATAACGGTAAGAATATCATTGACTATAAGGATCTCATTGACTATAAGAACTAACAAAATCGGTTAATATTTGTTACAACCACAATCAATTAAAAGTTTAAAATATCTCACCGAATATGGAAATTACTAAATGCGCATCGGTTTTTATATCCTAAATTAACTTCATGAAGAATTTTAGTGATAACAAATATCACTTATTATAGGTACTAACAAATCTCAATATATTCTAGCACTATATGGTAACAATACTATAATCTACTCTTAAAACATATAGGAACTAGAATATCTATAAGTATTCATATAGACATCCGTGAATAACACATTTTTAAATGGTACCAAACTAATGTTAACAATTAATTAGATAATTCATAACCATTTCAACAAATAAATATCATTCTTACAATATCAATACTAATAAAATCTAAGCAAAATTTTGGACCCAACTTGATTTTAGATAGAGTAAATTTTTTAAATTATACACTATAATATTTCCAAATTCTTAAAAGTGTATCTAGATATATGAATATCTATCAAAATATCCTAATAATTTTAATACCTATCTGTAATTAGTATATAAATCATAATAATTTTGGTAAAATTAATATAAAAGTATATTATAGGGAAATATAAATATAAATCTGTTTTAATCAATTATTTAAAACCCGACCCACATATTAACCAGACTATTTTTAGTTATTGGGCTATTGAATAATTTTCATATATAATAATATATATCAATATTAAAAAAATAAAAAAAAACATGTTTGAAAAATATATTAAAGTTTTTGATTCATTTCACATAAAATATAAAAAATAATTTAAACAATTTTTTTTGTAACAAGTTCAAGTTACGACATATGATAAAAATGAAATAAGATTAGAATAAATTAGTTTAAATATCCAATGCAAACATTGAAATTCAATTTTAAATATCAAAAATTTAATCAAATTATATCATATTACATATTGGTTCAACTGGTGAGCCTCGAATCCTAGCAAATTTCTGTGTGTGTTTATAGGGTTTTAAATAGTGGATATTTATTAAAATCCAAGATGGTATTTCTATAGCTATTTATAATAAATATAATTTTAATTAAATTATAATGTACATAATCAAATCCTTTTTAATTTAAACATTTTTACAATTGTCTCATCCCGCACAAGATGCGGGTCACTACCTAGTAATTTATGTAATATTTAATTTTTCTTTGATATTTGAGTTCTGACTCGTGAGCGCTATAGTGTGTTGTTCTATGATAGGAATAAATATATGTGTGAGTAATATAAGATAATTTGTCGGTGAATTAATGTAGTAATTTGCTCAAGAAAAAAAAAACTATAATGATTTGATATAGGCTATTGCACAAATAGTTGTGTTGCCGTCGTGGTATATATTTTTATATGTGTTACTAAATTAAATTATCTTTATTTATATTTATTAATATGAGGGAATAAAATGAGAGAAAAGTAAAAATATGTAAAAAGGTAGTTGGACCAAATATTTATCAATTGGACAAAATTATGAATGATTTTATTTTAATAGAATAATTTGGTAAATTAATGCATAAGTTATTATTATAGTATAGTTTATGTAATATATAATTTTCTGTGATATTTGAGTCATGACTCGTGAGCGGCATAGTGTGCTTTTTTTATGATAGGACTAAATTATGTGTGAGTAATGTAAAATAATTTGTGGGCGAATTAATGTAGTAATTTGTTCCAGCAAAAAGTGTAGTAATTTGATATAGGTTTTCGCACAAATAATTGTGTGATATTTGCTATCGTGGTATATATTTTTAATGTATTTTTAAACAAAAATAATTTTTATTTTATATCTATTAATATGAGGGAATAAAACGGGGGGAGAGTAAAAATGGGTCAAAAGGAAGTTAGACTAAAAAATTTATCAATTGGATAAAATAGAAATGATCATGTTTTAATTGAATATATTTATTATTATGGTATAGTTTATATATATATATATATATATATATATATATATATATATATATATATATATATATATATATATATATAATTTTCTGTGATATTTGAGTTCTGACTCTTGAGCACCATAGTGTGTGGTTCTATGATAGGACTAAATGATTTGTGAGTAATGTAAGATAATTTATCAATGAATTAATGTAGTAATTTTCTCAAGCAAAAAAGTGTAGAAATTTGATATAGGTTATTGCACAAATAATTGTGTGATATTGCCGCTGTGGTAGATCTTTTTATCTGTACTGCTAAATTAAAATTATTTTATTTTATATTTGTTAATATGAGGGAGTAAAATGGGGGAAAAGTAAAAATGGGTGAAAATGTATTGGACCAAATATTTATCAGTTCAGCAAATTAGGAATGATCATGTTTTAGTAGAATAGATTAGGTATATTAGATTTTGATCTGCGCTCTGAAAACGAAAATTTATTTTTGAAATAAACTAAATTTATTTGATATAAATTTATATTTTTGATAATATATATATATTTAAATGTTACAATGAAAACATTATATTAGTGAATATTACTATATTTTTACTGTGCTAATGGAAATCATTTCGATTATGGAATATGTAATCATGTTTGAATAAAATCAGGATATACTATTTTCTTGTATTTATTAGCATTTTAGGTTATTAATTTAACTAGTTAATAATACTCTGACCAAAAAAGCTGACCCGAAACCGACCCACAAGTCATGGTCCCAAACATGATTAGATAAAACCTATATACTTGGACGTGTTTTTAATCGCCATATCTGAAAGCCAATATCAAACCCGATCCGACTAAGAACCAAATAAGTATATGTTCACATAAATATAAATAATATATATATATATATATATTGGTTATAAATATATTTATAATAATATTAATACCTACAATTAAAAATATAAATTAAATATACTAATTATTTTGGACATTTATAGATAAAAATGAATGCTTTGGACACAAAATATCAAAATCAAATTGTATTCATAGTAATTTTTGATAAAATAACTGATTTGAACCATTTTATATGACCATTTTTGGTTATTTTTAGTTATTTTGAGTAAATTTAGATAATTTGGATATAAAATACCCAAAACAAATTGAGTATGTTGTTTATTTTGGTTAAGAACATCCGGACCCCAACCAGATACAACATGTCTTTAGAATATTTTTTGTTCTTTTACATGAGACACATACCCACTCGGACCTAGTTTAACTAACTTAAACTTGTCCCGGCTGCTCAGGGCATGATTAATGGGAGCTCTTAAGAGGGGCTTTTGCACTGTTCGTGGGCCCTACTGATATGTGGGGCCCATGAACAGTGCAAGAACCGCTTCTTAAAATTCCTAAATAAGAACCGTTTTTAGAGGGTTTCTTACACTGTTTGCGGGCCCTACTGCCACGTGGCGATACGTAATTGGTTCGTTTTTTAATTTTTTTTTTTAATTTTTTTTTAAAAAAGGAAAAAAAAAAAAAAAAAAAAATAGGAACCCCACTAGGGGTTCGTTGGATAATCATGCTCTCATAATACATAAGTTTGACCTTTTTCAAAACCTAAAACATATATCCGAGAAAACTGACTCGTATTTGAGTAGATAATATAAATACTCATGTCTAATCTAATTAAATTACCGTATTATAATTGCTAACAATTATATCTATCTATTTGTCAACTAAAATATTTTTAATTTGAATATATAATACCAAAAATAGGTTAAAATCTTCTTAAAGTTATTAGATATCTAAATTTTCTATATATTTTATTCAAAGTATATATTCAAATATAATTTCCAATAAAGTAAATAAACCTATCTAGTTTTAAGATTTAATAGAATTAAGTAATTAACTATTTAATCTCGTGCCATCTATATTGATCCGTTTATATCTATTTAAAACTATTAAAATATTTTTTAATAAAAAATTAACTTATAAATGTTTTAGCGGTTAGGAATGGATTAGAAGTTAGGTTATTAAGTGAAAAAAACTGGATGTCAATTATAATATTGCATCAAACATATTTTTTTTGTCGACTGCATCAAACATATTTAATATGATTACTTAGCATTAGTTGTTACTATATATATATATATATATATTTAATCATCACAGCGATCATGTATGCAATGTAACAAATCATAAGCTTAAATTTAGTATACGATTGCTCCGCAAAAGAAAATTAGTGTACAAATTGAATAGACTAATTAGACAATAACATTCGGCTTAACTATATTGATAGGGAAAATTCCATAAAAATACCCCAACTAAATTTCATTAAGCTTTTTAATACCTAATTTTTTCGCTATTCAGTTTAATACCTCAACTAATTATTTTGTTCATTTTAATATATAAACTTTTAAACTATGCCCATTTTACTACCTAAAAATTATTGATTTTAGTTAAAATACTAATAAATTTCAAATGAAACTTAAAAAATCTCTAAAATTTATAAAAACACTCTCAAAAATTCTAATTTTATTGCTTGCTTGAAAAATAAAAGTATCTAAATTTTTTTATAATATTAATTTTTTTACTAAAACTTTTAAATTTAAAATATTGAATTTAGTTTGTTTTCTGAAAAAATCATTTTTTACATTCAAAATTAATTTTAAAAATAAAATAAAAAATTCCGATAATTTATATACCTTCTTTCCTAAATATTAAAAATAAAATTAGAAAATTTACATATTTTCTCTTAGATTTTGGAAAAATTTTCAATTTTATTTGAAACTTAGTAGTATTTTTAATTAAAATAAATAAATTTTGAATATTAAAATGGGCAGACTTTTAAAAGTTGGTATATTAAAATGAGCAAAATAATTAGTTTATGTATTAAACTGGGTAGCGAAAAAATTTAGATATTAAAAAGCTTAATAAAATTTAGTTAGGGTATTTTTATGGAATTTTCCCATATTGATATTAGTATTATTATTAGAAATGTGGTAATGCTGTTCATATATGTAAAAAAAGATGTTCATATAGGTCCCAAGAAATAATATGGTGGTCTGTAACAGATTAAAATCATAACTAGCTTTAATAAATTAGAACTGTTTAATATAAACATCTGCTCAAAAACACGGACGCCTAGCCGATTATCCGGTTACCTAGGCGCTCAGCGTTAGCAGATCGAGTCGATGTTGACCAAATCGGTACTAATCGGGCCAGCAAAAATCGGCTGCCTAAAATTATTAATTGGATTAAAATCAACCTTTAAACGATTTTTATCAAATATCCCTAGCTAAGTTTTATACTTGGATAGGATTTGGGCTTCTTTTGCAAAGCTCACCTAGATATTTTGTCGTTAGAGAAGAATTATATTTATAGAGTGTTTGACCTGTTATTTTCACTATCTTCTCCGATGTGGGATGCTGTGTTTTTTTTTTAATAACTTTTTGCATTTTTTATTATGTCTGGGCCTTTTAAGAGAGAAATCAAATCGACAACTGCATAATATGTTCAACGTACTAGTTCACTTTTTGTCTATAAAATAACATACTACTATAATATGTCTTATTATGAAATCATTTTAATTTATTGGTTTGAATATTTACAACTTTGAATTGTAAATGAGTTGTTTTTATATTTTGTATTATTAGATTTGAATTGTAATAAACATAATTATATTTTTGTGATCTAATTTAGTATATATTTACAATTTATAATTTTAATACCAAGTATATTTTATAAATAATATTTTGTTAAATAACGTATTATACATATAAAAGTTTTTTTATGGTACTTACCATTGTTACTTGTTTTCAGTGTTTTTATGCCAACATATAAATCTTAATTAGTTGCGTTGATTTTTGTTACATTGGAAATAAAAAAGTTCGCCTAGAAAGCTCCCAGACCCGATAATCGAGGCAGAGCCGTCAACCAATTTCCTCGACGCCGGTGAGGCCTCTAGCCGCCGGCGTCGGGTTCCTTGCTCAGCCTTCTACTCTTTAGGTTATGCTCTCTGTTTCACCATCATTTTCTTTGTTCTCTTTCTCGTCTCCGGAGCACATCTCGCCAACTGTTCTCTCTGGAGATTGTCTTTTGACGACTTAGAGCCCACCGGATTTGCTTTGTTCTTTGGGGATTCCCGATCATCTTGCTTGTTGGTGGATGCTCACTCAGGCACTCTCTACTCTCGCCGAAGCTGCCCCATCGACTCCTTGCTAAGATCTATGAGTCAAGTTTCCTTCAACGCCACACAGAGATGTCTTGAGTGTTTGGATCTCGTGGTTTTCTCCGCCATTGACGGTCTTGCTCGTCGTAGCTGTCGTCGTCGTTATCACACCCAAGCCCTCTGGATTTTGCTTCTCTCATGTAACCCTCTTCCGCCATGCTCAACTATGTATGTTTCAGATCTGTGTTTGACTACCTGTGTGTGTGGGATTCCATACTTATCCTGGTGGTCTCATCTGAAATCTAATCTCTACGATATAGATCTTGTTATTGATGTTCGTGGGGTTCCACTACTTTTGAGGCAACCAGAGCTGGAATCTCTATATCCACTCTCCATCTCCATCCTGACAGCGTTCTGCCTTGCTAATCATCAGTTTTACTCCGACGAGGACCTTGGTCCTTCTCAGACCTTTCTCACCAGTCTTTTCGAACCTTCTTGTTCACTGCAGCCAAAAATTGCAAGCCATGACGGCTCTGGGCTCTCACTGCAAAAACTAGCAGTTGTACACATCGATGAATGCCTTTTCTCCTTAAGCTTATTAAACTTCATTGAACAGAGCCTCGACTTTGGTTCAGGTAAATCCTCCTGGCTCCAATACGGTAATATTGGAAGCGAAAGTATCTGCCTGAATCCACGGCTTGCTCCCTCAGAATCTATCGACAAGCTCATCCATCTGTTTATTGGTGTGAAGGTAAAAAGATCCTCGTTGCCTAACTTGAATCATCCTTGTCTTCATACCACTGTTTTAGGCGCATACCATACATGCTATCTGAGTTTGTGTTGTTCATTGCCAATATCTGTCCAACCGGCCTGTGTTTGTGGGATTCCACGTTTAACTTGGCGACACGAGTTGAAACAGCCACGATTGATAGACTCAGAAGTATATACATCCCTCTTTGGTGCAATCTTTGGAGTTACCCCATATGTTTCAAGCAAAGCTCATTATCAAAGTCGATCTCCGACAGGAACAAGTACCAAACCAATATTATTATCAGGTTGGAATCAATCAAAGCTTGAAGATTGTAGTCCTTTAGCTCTTTCCATCCCAAGAAAGGCTAGCCAAATTTCCTCATACCAGGGCTATGAGAGATCCTTTTCCATCTTCCCCTGCGTTGCAGTAGTGACAACTTCCACCAAACTTTCCCTTCATGAAAGGACTTTCTTCTTGGCTGCATAGCCAATGATCATTGTCGATTTCCTTACCGCTTGATACCTTATGTGATGGTTCATTTGGGACCGGAAGGTACAACGATACTCACCCTAGTGAGAATTGAGGTTTCGGAGCGCTTAACGTCACGATATCTAGTGACTATTTCCGTTGAAAAGTTTGAAGGAGGGTGTAATCTCTTTGGAGGTTTCCTCGTAGGTGGTACCTTTGATCAATCTTTTGACTTGTTATCAAGCTTATCTAAGCTTGTGTCTTTATCTATTTACTGCCTTGTATTGAATGTTTTCATTAGTATTGCACATCGAGTTGTTGATGTTGCTTTTATCTTTGTAACCGGCTAAAGTTAAATGAAATATGTTGTGTCCAAAAAAAAAAAATTAGTTGCGTTGATACACATGGTGTCTAGGATTGAATTGTAAATGGATGTTCCGTATCTCTCCAAGAACTCTATGGTCCTAGAAATTGTTCCTAGAAATATTTGTCGGTCCAAATTAGTGACTTTGAAGTTTCCAATCTCGACAGATTCCACAAGGGTGTTGTCATATTTTTTCATACTTTTTCGTGGAAGATAACTTTCCAAGACTGTGTCGAGAAATGGTGGAATCAGACCTCTGAGCTCGTTACTGTTATACTTCTTGTCAAAATAATTTCGTTTCCAGCAACTTTTAGCGTTATAATCGCTTATTTTGTAGATTGTGCAAAATGCATTTTCATCACATCCTCCCATTCTTAACCATTTTCTGGAAAGATGAGAGGCACCTTTCATGCCGTAGAATACTTGATCACTCATGTTTATAGTAGAATATGACTGTCAAATTTTTTAATACTTGATCACTAATCGACCTCTTCTTTTTAGCACCAAATTTTTATAGTAGAACATGACTGTCAAATTTTTTAATTAATAATAACTTAAAGAGTCGGGACTTATTAGGGAAACAACAAAATGCAATGGCTTTTAGGTATATATATATATATATATATATATATATATATATATAAAAGAGTTTTAGCCAACGAATAGGAATGCGAAATTTGAGAGAGAACTAAGATGAATTCATTTTTAGTATTGATAATTTGGTAACTTTAGGCGTTTCGTTAGACGAATTAATTATTTTTTCCTGAGTAATAAAGTGAAAATTGGAGATCTAGGGTTGCGGTTTTTCCCAACGGCAGCCTCATACTATTCGATCCAAAATTTCTTCTTTCTTTCTTTCTTTCTTTCTTTCTTTCGATCATAATTTTCTATGCGGGTCTGCCTTCTCTGACTCCGGATCCACTGGATGAGGTTGATCCCCCCTTCGCTTGTGACTTAAAACTTTCAATTCTCTACTCACTAACTCGTTAGTTCCTCTTGCGGTTCCCTATGATGCAGCTCCATCCTATGCGCAGAGATTCAAGGCTTCTCTCTGTAATCTCAAGAAAGTTGACTCACCAACTCGAAGGAATTCCGGTGGTCCAGCACCATATTAGGTTATACTCTAACACCTTTGAGATATGGAAGGATCACATCCTTGCTATCTTTCATTGTCGAAATCCTCGTCCAGAAAAATATATGCTGCCCAAGGTTGAGAAACCTTAAAGACATCAAGCTTCGTGTGATCTCTGAGAACTTGCATTTGATATTTTTTCCTTCGGTCTCAACGTGTCATTGGGTGCTTCACGTAAGATACTGGCAAGTCTCCAAGTGTGCACTTTTACTGTATCCTTGGACGCATAGAGTATTTCAGAATATTAGGATTTGATATTTGCTTCGACTTAGAGGGTCTTGAAAAAAGTACCATCCCAATTATATTTGTTAGATGGAATTAGTGTGATTGCTTCAGTAATTGGAACCATTGCACACAGAGAAATCAAGGTTGGATCCGTTCATTTTGCAACACTAAGGTGAAAGTGGAGATTCATCTGGATGTTCCACCTCCTCGTGCCATGATAGTTCGAGACTCTCAGGGATAATCAATTAGCATGAATGTGGAGTATCATATGTTACCTCCTAAGTGTTACAATTAAACAACTATGGGCATCTCCTCAATTTCTGCTCATTACCTCTCAAATGAAAAAAAATCATTCAAACCAAACTCAACAGTCAGTGCCTCTTCGATTCGGATTGTCATTGAGGAGATTATCATTAAGACAACCAAGGTTGGATTTTTAGAGCTTCATCACCAGAAGCCTGTGTAAAAGAGAAAGACTGTGGTCATTAAATCGTTTTGACATCACACTGATCGCTATCGTTGGCTAGTTATTTATGATGGGGAGGGAGATTGCTTATTCCAAAAGGACAATGCAACTTTCTCAGTAACATCAGGCTTTGTTACAATTTATGAGCATCCTATTCGAGGGGTTAAAGACTTACATGAAGTGGTTGATGGCTTACTGGATGATAATGTTGGATTTCAGTCTTCCTTGGCAGCTGTGAGAAAAGCAAGATAGAAACTTTCTGTTGAGGATTTTTGAAGCTGCTCTTCTCCTGTGCTAGCAGTGTCTCATTTACTCTCCTCTATTTGACGTGTTTCCTTGGGTAGTAGAATAAGTTGGTTTTAAGATCCATCTTTATTTGTGGTGTAAATAATAAAGGTTTTGTCATCTAATGTTAGGGGTTTTAACAGTATTTCCCAGCAAATATTTCCGAAGGGCTGGGTTAATTCAAACATCCATGTTTTTGGTGATATACTAGCAACTCGTGTTTCAGAAGAAAATGCTTCAGGAATAATAGCTTTAAGCTCAGAGCTAGCGTTTGGAAAACAACTACTCGTTTTCAGACATGTAAGATTTATATTATTTGAAAATTTTCCTTGGGTGTCGTCTACAAAAATTCTGCTCAGTTTGTGTTGTGTGGAGTATTTGATCTTATGTCTAATACTTCCTTCACAGTTTCTGTTGTTTATGATTTCAACATATATATATTCTTAGAAGATATTTATAGAGTGACACCTTTATATTGTCTTTGAGATGAAGAACTTATTGATGGTCTTAATGGAAGCAGATCATACTATCTTCCAAGCATCGACAAATAATTCCATTAGTACACCATCCGGCCTATGAGCCTTACTCTTAGACATGTTAAACATATTTATCTGATATTCTCATCTAACAGAGTCCTTGTTGGAGCCGCAACAAGGTCTGCGCTATATCTAAAAGGATGAAGGCTCGTAGTCCAATCCATTGACATAGGCACCACATCTCCACTCTAAGATCCAAAAAGGTTCTAAACGAAAGCCACTGTCATTCTATTGAGTTGAGCATGTTTATATATTCTCTGAAACAACGAATCCAAGAGGCATCTGATTGAATTCCATGATTGTTGAGTTAAGACAATCTTGTGGAAGAATTTTGTATTTGCATCACTATCTCTCAACCACATAATACGAGATTTAATTTTGAAAAAGATCTCCCCATCTTTTGAGAAGAACACATGTTTCTCTTTAGCATCATGCTCGACTCTAATGAGAGCATCATTAGGCTGAGAAAGAAGATCTCTTTGTATTTCCTCCAAGCCAAGGAGCACAAATTTTGCACATTGCCGAAATATGAAACCTTTTTCTGTTAAGAATTCTGCGACAATCATTTGCTCTTTTTAGATTCTGTCTGAGTTACAATATGTTAGAACCTACCAATGACTGAGAATCCCAAGTCTTCTGAAGTATTACTTTGAACTCCGGATGAGAAGAAATAAGAGAGAAGTATTTGTATCCTTACATACTTCGTTATGATGATTGTAAACAAACAAGGCAATGTGAATGATCAGAATCCCCTTGATGGTTGAATATTTCTAATGAATCATGAAACACCAAAATCCTAGTCTAATTTACTAATGCTCTGTCCAGTTTTGTTGAATTGGATATTCAGTCGAGTAAAACATACCCCTACAACTCAAATCTAAAAGGCCATTCCTTTTAATCAAGATTTGAATGACGACATGCCTCTTAGTGGAAAATCATAAGGTTGGTTTGAATAGTGTTCATGAGAAGTTGAAATATGGTTGAAATCCTTTAATAGCGATCATACTCTCATTTAACAAGGCTGACACTGCTACGTAAATTTTATGCAACAAGAATTGCACTCATCCCGAAGATCACATGAGCGGAGGAGCTGTCTATGTTTCGTCCTTTTTCTATTTGTTTAATAATTTATAAATTTATTGCAAGGCTGATTAAGAAGAGACTCAAGCTGTTCATTCTGAATATGATTCATTTGAATATGATTCATTTGAATCTGGGTTTTCTCAGGGAAGATTTATCTTGAGAACGTACTCTTAGCACCAAAAGTCGTTTAAGGCTTACAAAAACAAGGACCAAATACTAAAGGTTATATTCAAACTAATATGATGAAGGCATATTACAATCTTAGTTGGAAGTTTATGTTGAATGTACTCAAGGCGTTTGATCTCACTTATGTCGAATGGATTAAGCAATGCATAACAACTTTGTCCTATAGTATAGCTTTCAACAGCGAATTGTTGGGATGTTTTCCGAGGAAGAAAGGGCTAAGACAAGGAGCTCCCATCTTCTCCTTGCTATTCGTATTAGCCGTAGAAATCCTATCCAAATCTCTAGACCAAGGAGCTTTGAACATATCTTTAATCTTCACCCTTTATGCGAGACTCCTTTCATCACTCACACGTGTTTCACAGATGTCGTCTTGCTCTTTTTTGATAGGTTAGACCAGTATTTACAAGACCATTTAACTATTTTCAAGACTTCAGAAGGTCATTATGTTTGGGAATAAGTAGATGAAAATGAATGGATTTCTTAATAGTGGAAATTTCCAGAATATCAGGCGGTTGGAAACTTTGTAAGATTTCCTCGAACCACATAAAAGCTCAGGAAACAAGTCAATCAACCTTTAATAGATAAAATTTATGACCATTTCTGGTCTTGGGCAGTGCGACACCTTACGTTCACGAAAGTTTACAATTACTGAAATTTATGATCTATGCTTTGATTACATTTTTGGGATTTGCTATTTCTTCTCCCAAACCAATTTTTGAAAATAGTGGAACAGATGTGTAATATCTTTCTCTAGAAGGGAGCTCTGACTGGTGTTAGGGGTGCTAAAGTAGCTTAGGAGTCATTTTATACATCAAAAAGAAGTGTGTGTGTGTGTGGGGGGGGGGGGGGGGGGGGGTTGTTGGGCTTAAAAATACTATCGAATTGGAACAATATCTTGGGTCTTAAGCTAATTTGGGTACTCTTCACATCCTCAAGTTTTCTTTGGGTTTCCTGGATCCGCAAACATCATTCCAAAAATTTCTAGAATCTGTAATAAATACAAGTTGGATCTGGAAGCGGCTCTGTAAAATTAGACATTTATCGAGGTGATTTGTAATTTATGAAGTGGGATATGGTATTACGACAAGTTTTTGGTTTAATAATTGGTATATGGTATTATGGTTCGAGGGAAGGATTCATAAGCTTGTGTTCCTCACTTTGGTTGGTGGCGCAACCGTTTGCCGATTAGGGGCATAATGAGGCATTGGGTCGCAAGTACCTTCTCTATGTCTTCTTTGCGCTGATGATGAAGAAACAAATCAACATTTGTTCTTCCACTGCGTATCAAGCTACGAAGTATGATATGTTTATGTTCAAGAGCCCATCTTGTTCCTCCTCAGAATTTTGACCAGGGGATAAGATTGATTAAATACCAAACCACTAATAAAGATGTTTGTCTAATAATCAAACTCCCTACCAAGCTTACATATATCTGATTTGGAAGGAAAGAAACTCATGACTACACTCAGAAATATCTCCTCCGCCTCAGGCTCTAATTCATGACATACAAACCATTGTGGACTGAAGCTCGATTTTTTTTTTTTTTTGTGCTCAAATGAGTTTTCCTTCTACCACTACTTTTTTATCGACCAAGTTTTTGTTGTTTAATAGTTGAACATCTAGTTGGTGTGTTATTATTATCTATTGATTGTAAAATAGACCGATCTGTGGTCTGAGCATGATGTGCTATAACCTTAAATGTTGTAATTTTGGGTACTATTGAAATTGAACATAGTAAATGGAGACGTTAACCTTTTTTATACCCCTCCTCTTGTTTTATAGTTTCATTACTATTTTGAATAAATCATTCGTTCACTTCAATACTGACTTTGGATCTAACTGCATAGGTTGGATCGTGCCATCTATTCCGCTTGAATCTGAGTCTATTATTTCGCTTCGTTTCATCTCGTGATGTTGAGAAAACTAATTCTTAACCGGTTATTGATAAACTAAAATTGTGTCTTTTCTACTGTCAAGTTAATAGTGTTGTTGTAATTTGTTTGGATTCAATTCCAGAGGACCAATTTACACTTCACTTTTATAGGATCAATATCAAACTAAAAAAAATAATGTGGTTGTGGAATAGTTTAAACGTAACAAGCAAGTAACACAATGGAATTGGTTTTCAGATGATTAAAGAACCAGCCTAGAGTTACTTCATCTGGTGTCAAATGCGTGCAAGCCAAGCAGTTATTCAAGTTCGGTTTTAAACTAGTCTAGAAATCGGATCACTCAAGAAAGAACAACCCACTGTCATGAAACTCTTCCCTTTGCGAATCCATCTCGATACCTAAACTTTCGCCCTAATATCTACTCTCGCTGATTAGGGATGCAAAGCTTATTCATAACAGATCTAGCAACCTATCTCACGGTTAATGGACAGGTTAAACTTAGATTCATACACAAGTGATCGGTTTAATGCAAGCACTAAGAGCAGTTATGAACAAAGAAAATTGATAGATGCACTTATCTATGCTTAGCTCGAAGTTTCAACACCCTAGAACCCTAGACCAACTAGCTGACTACTCAGCCATAACACAAGAACAAAAAGACATAGAATCTGAATAATACTGCATGCGATTAATAATAAAAATAAGAGGGTTCAGGGTGATCTTCTCAAAGGAGAGAGATGAAGCTGTCTCACTTACAAGTCACAAATCGTGTAATACAAAAGCTCTCTCTAGATTTCTTGCGCAAAAACTTCGATGAAAATAAAATAAAGGAAAAAGAGAATATATAGGGGAGCCACAAGCGACTAGTATGAAAATATAGGGAAACTAGGGCAAATATTGAAATAGAATCTTGATTTCCATAAATATGGGGAACATTCTGTCGGTTGCTCTGCACACTCGGAACAATATGCAAGGTTGTTCCACTCGTGAAAAACTTCAATTCGGGTTCTTTCTTGACTCTTTTGCTCCAGATGATCTTACTTCCCTCATGTGCAACTTCAGACCTGTAATAACTCAAAAAAGACTAAAACGACTCGATAAAGACTCAAAATTAACTAAGAGAACGTATGTTCAATGTGTTAAAAACACAACATATCAGTTATCTCCCTTGACTAGTTAACTTTATACTACTCTTATTGTTGTTGTTTGAGTTTGTTAAAGACACAAGAGATCTGGTGGTTCTGATTACACACTTAACCTGATTTATCGACCCCCACTTCTTGAACACTTTAAAGCCGCCTGCTCTCCTTATGGAACACTTTTCTGCTGCAGTAACGAGTAAGAGGCTGCGCCGATCCTTTACCGTCAGTCCCCTTTGCACATATCTAAACATAAGATACTGAAAAGCAAAGTGCATGAGGGTGGAATAAAGTCTTAAAGGTTCAAGGTGGGTACTAGCTAAGAATGAGCTAGCCACTCAGGATCAGCAAGGTGGATAGAAAGAATGAGAAGTCCTGAGTGTAATCTTGTTTCCCTATTCTAATTCCCATGACAAGAAGAATTGCAGTCAATGTTAGGTTCAAGTTAAATGGAGTTAAGTCTTTCCAATGTAACCTTAACAAGCCGAAAGCTTCTGGAGAACAAGATGAGGTCATGTGAGGGTAGGTGCTCCAGGTCCACATGTGTGTCTATCATCACTGCTAAGGTCACTGAATAAGATAACTAAAGCACTATGGTGGTTAATACACATGATAAGGTCATAATTCCCACAAAAGAGTTTTGACTGACTCAATCCTAAAACTGACTCAATAAAACATCAAAATAACTCAAGACTGACTCAAAACATAAAGCCAAATAAAGAAGATAAGTGCCTCCCCCCGACTTACTTCACACCATCTCTGGTGTGGAAATAATTACAAGGAAGGCCAAAATAATAAACAAGTGCATTAAAATAAAATTAGGGTTTTGGAAAAAACTTTGGTGAAATCGCACACGGAGAGGAAAGGTTTGTGGGGGAGGTAGAAGGAAGAGAGAGACTCTTAAATAGAACCTTTTTTTGGGTCTGAGATACTTACCTTTACGGAGCAGCTTCTCCGAAACGGGAGCAGTCTATTGGTTGCTCCCATCAAGAATCTGGTGTTTCTGATTTTTAACCTGCAACTAGTATAAAAAGAAAAGTCTAAAAACAGAAATTTAGAAATATTTACACTGACCAGTGGGTTGCTTGGTTTAAGTCACTAGCTTGACTTGGTCAGCCGATTAGGCTAGAGCAGGATCACTTAGGATTCTTCTCCCTCTGCGATAGTTGTCTCGCGAAGATATGGCTTTAGACGCTGACCATTGAAAACAAACTCTCCTCCTTTTGTTTCCAGCAACACAACAGCTCCATAGGGGCGAACTTCTGTGATAGTGAAAGGTAAGGACCATCTTGATCTCAACTTTCCAGGGAACAACTTCAGTCTGGAATTAAAGAGCAGCACTTGGTCGTTTGCTGCAAAGCTTCTACTGATGATTATCTTGTCATGATAAGCCTTAGTTCGCTCCTTGTAAATTTTTGAGCTTTCATAGGCCAAATGCCTAATTTTGTCCAACTCATGGAGCTGAATGGAAAGCCTTTTTGCTGCAGTTTTGATGTCGAAGTTGATCAGCTTAACAGCCCATGCGGATTCGTACTCAAGATCCACAGGAAGATGACATGCCTTACCGTACACCAAACTGTAGGGAGTGGTCCCGATTGGTGTCTTATAGGCTATTATGATGCCCATAGAGCATCGTCGAGCTTGAACGACCAGTCCTGCCGCGTTGTGATGACCATTTTATGGAGGATGTTCTTTATTTCTCTGTTCGAAACTTCTACTTTACCGTTGGCTTGAGGGTGATATGGAGTGGCTACCTTATGCTTGACACCATTCTTCTTCAGCAGGCTTGCAAAGGTTTTGCTGATGAAGTGGCTGCCTCCATCACTAATCACCACTCTAGGTACTCCGAATCTTGGGAAGATGATGGATTTGAACATCTTGACCACTACTCTAGCATCATTTGTAGGACTGGCCAACACCTCAACCCACTTAGATACGTAATCAACTGCTACTAGGATGTACTCATTCTTGAAGGATGATGGGAATGGTCCCATGAAATTGATCCCCCAACAATCAAATACTTCAATTTCCAAGATGAAGTTCTCTGAAATTTCGTTTCTCCTTCCGATATTACCTTGTCGCTGACATGAGCTACACCTTTTGATGAATGCTTGAGCATTCTGAAACATAGTTGGCCACTAGAAACCGGCTTGAAGGACTTTAGAGACGGTCTTGAAGGTTGCAAAGTGCCCTGCAAAAGAGGAGCTGTGACAGTGGTAAAGGATTCCTGGAATTTCAGCTTCAGCTACACACCTTCTGAATACTCCATCCTTGCAATGTTGGTACAAGTAAGGCTCGTCCCAAAAATAGTGTCTTGCGGTCCTCAAGAACTTCCTCTTCTCGTTTTAAGTGAACTCGATTGGTTCTTTTTCAGCGGCTAAGTAGTTTGCGATCTCAAAAAAACATGGGAGATTCGAATACTTATTTTTGATTGCAGCAATAGAGTGCTCTGGGTTACTGGAGCAGCTGGTGCGGAGCGGTGGAACAGCTGTTCCTCCTAGACTGATCGAGTATACATGCTCCACTGGAAGAGTGTCATCTAGAGCAGTCTCGTCGTCAATCTTCATTGTACAAGTGATCTGCCACTCCATTATCGATACCTTTCTTGTCCTTGATTTAGAGATCAAAACTCCGGAAGTAGGAGAATCCATCGGATCAACCGTGTCTTAGCATCTTTCTTCATCAGCAAGTATCTAAAATCTGCATGATTAGTATGCACAACCGCATTAGAACCCACCAAATATGATCTGAACTTCTCAAAGGCAAAGACAATTGCCAACAGTTCCTTCTCAGTTGTGGTATAGCGACAATGTGCTTCATCTAGAGTCCTGCTCGCATAATAGATTACGTGAAGCTTCTTATCCTTTCTCTGTCCCAACACTGCTCCAACCTCGAAGTTACTCGCATCAGTCATTATCTTAAAAGGAAGGTCTCAATCTAGAGGTTGCACGATCGGTGCATTGACAAGGGCTTCTTTGATGGTACGAGACGCGGCCAAGCAATCACTATTGAACTCGAACTTGGTTTCCTTGCAGAGCAGTCTAGTGAGTGGTATAACGATTTTGGAGAAGTCTAGAAACCGGCATGCCCCATGAAGCTTCTGATCTCTTTGACAGAATTCGGTGGCTGCAGACTCATCATCAACTCTATCTTTTCCTTGTCTACCTCAATCCACTTTTCAGAAATCTTATGACCTAGCAGATCCCATCTTGAACCATGAAGTGACATTTCTCCCATTTAAGCACAAGGAATTTTCCTCACATCGTTGGAGCACCTTGCACAAATTTGATAAACAGACAGAAAAAGAGCTTCCATAGACACTAAAGTCATCTATGAAAACTTCCATTATGTCTTCAATTAGGTCAGTAAAAATCGACATCATGCAACGCTGAAAAGTTACAGGAGCATTGCACATGCCAAACGGAATTCTCCTGTAAGCAAACGTGCCGTATGAGCATGTGAACATCTTCTTCTCCTGATAGTCTGGATGGATGGGTATTTGAAAGAAACCTGAGTAACCATCTAAAAAGCAATAGTATGGGTGGTTAGCTAATCTCTCGAGCATTTGATCAATAAAAGGAAGTGGAAAATGATCCTTGCGAGTTGCAACATTTAATTTGCAAAAATCAGTGCACATGCGATGGCAAGTCACAATCCTAGTTGGTATCAATTCATTCCTATCATTTGCTATCACGGTGATGGCCCCTTTTTTAGGAACTACATGAACATTGCTAACCCACTTACTATCAGAAATCACATAGATTACACCAGCCTCTAGAAGTTTCATTATCTCCTTCTTTACAACATCTTTTAGATTCGGGTTTAACCTCCTCTGATGCTCTATAGAAGTCATCGATTCATCTTCTAGATGTATTCTATGCATACACAAATCAGGTGAAATGCCAGGAATGTCATCTAGTGAATACCATAATGCCTTGCGATATTTTCTCAACTCACACAAAAATTTAGCAATTTCCACATTATTGAGTTCGACATTCACAACGACAAGATATGTGGAATTTGTTCCAATAAATGCATACCTGAGTTTCGTGGGTATGGCTTGAGTTTGATCATTGGAGCTTTGAGCTCGCTCAACGAACCGCCGAGCAGGGTCGCTGGTGTATTCGCTAGCTTCGGAGCAGTAGCTCCGGTCCCTTTAACTTGATCGCTCTTCTCCTCCAGCCTTAGGTAGGCAACCATCTTCTCCATACTTCTGCTTGAGCCAGCATCTTGGCATATCCATCTGCATCTATGTTGTGAAAATTCTGCTCAGAGTGAGCTCTGATCAGAGCAACCTCTAGTGGATCATCCGCTATGATTTCCCCAGTCATTCCTTCTTGAGGAATCAATGCTTCATCTTCTCCATCCACTGTGAAAGTTTGTCCATCCAACATTGGTTTCTTGAGCAGCTTGTTCATCTCGAACTTCATCACAATGTCTCCCAGTTGGAGATCAATCCTCCCATTCCTTACATCAATAATCGCACCAGCTGTGCATAGGAAAGGACGACCCAGAATGAGTGGATCCTTTGGTTCTTCATAAAGCTCAAGAACCAAAAAATTAGCTGGAACCATGGTATTCCCGATCTGGACTTGTAGATCTTTGAGAACACCAACATGTAGTTTGACTGATCTGTCGGCGAACACCAAACAAATCCTTGTTGGTTTGAATTTGGTGAAACCCAAGGCGCTTCGCAACAGAGTAGGGCACGAGGTTATCGCTTGATCCAAGATCACGCAGGGAGCATGCAAATACTGTCTTCCCAATCTGAACCAAGAGAACAAATTTTCCAGGATCACCCAGCTCCTTGACCACTCTGTTCTGGAGCACCGCGCTGTATTTCTTAGAGACCATCATAATATCACTGTCCCCTGTGATCTTTCCTGAGACCAATCCTTTCATCAGACTGAGCATGGATGGTATCATCTGGATCACATCAATCAGAGGTAGCTAAATGGTCAAGTGCTCCAACATTTTCAAACACTTCACCTCCTCTCGATCTTTTCTGGATTTCTTTGCTGGAATAGGGTATGGTACCTTAGGTGTCTAGACTCAAGCAGGAATGATCGCAGTTTGTGATGTAGGAACAGTAGGTTCAGCATCAGCAGGCTGTTCCACATCGCATTCTTCGTCAGGAGCAGCTGTTCCGACTCCTTTTGTTTCACTTTTTCTACTGCAGTGATTTTTTTCAGAAATAGGCGCCACGAGTGTTCTTCCACTTTTCAGCTCAACTGCATTACATTCCTTGGGGTTTATATATGTTTTCCCAGGGAGTGTCTCTTGCTGCCTCTTGACGCTTTCAGCCATTTGATCAATCTGAATATCCATATGCCTCATGTGACAACATTATCATACTTGGTTCTGAGGTCATTGAACATGTTGTTCATGTTGCCATTGATGTCGGTGGTGACCTGATTCAATGCCTTGCCCTAAATATGCTGACCTTGCAACAGCTGTTGCATCATCATAGCTAGGATTTTTAGCTCATCTTGCAGAGCAGTCGTAGTGACCGGGGCGGCTTGCTGGTTGGTCTGCTGTTTATGATTCTGGAACTGGTTGTTTTGCGCATGACTGAGAACATAGGTCATTCCTTGGTAGTTCTGGGAATAACCCTTCTAATAGCGTGTATTCTACCCATGATTGTTCTGCTGGTTTGTCTGCATTATTGTAGGAGAATAGTTGTGGTTTGTTCCTCACGTTGGGGTTAGGGTGGTAATTCTTGAACTGCCATCCTTGTCCATTGACATAGCTAACTTCATGATGATCATCAGCTGGTTTATTCAGATGCAGCGTCTGTAGTGCTCTTCTCAGGTGCGGCTTCTTTCATGATGAAAATTTGGCTCTGGTTTCTCTTAATCAGCTGATCAACCTTGGCGGCCAAGTCGTCAATCTTTTGGGTGTCAATACTGTTGACTTTTTGGGAGCGATCGGTTTCCTGATTCTTGTTGGATGAGCTAGTTGCCATGTTCTCGATCAGCTCAAATGCTCCTTATGTTGATGGGATATGAAATCTCTCTTGCTCGCAGAGTTTAAAGCATTCTGGAACTCCCAACCAACTCCATCATAGAACACACCCAAGGGGTAATCATCCTCAAACCCATGGTGAGGGCATTCCCTGCGGTATTCATTGAAACGCTCCCATGCGTTCAAAAAAAGGCTCGTCAGTTATCTGTTTGAAGGAGGAGATATTTTGCCTTAAGGCTGCAGTTTTAGAATTCGTGTAGAAGTGGCTCAGGAATGCTGAACGGACCTGCTCCCATGAAGTAAGAGATCCGGTAGGGAGAGATTCCAGCCATCATGCAGCTTTCCCATCAAGAGAAAACGAGAACAACGTGCACTTGATGTAGTCTGGTGGTACTCCATTCGCACGGGTGAAACCACATACTTTCTCAAATTTCTCAATATGTCCACCAGAATTTCTGCCGCTAGACCATTGAACATCTTCCTCTGCACTAAGTTGATCAAAGCAAGCTTGATCTCAAAGTCTTGTCTTTTGCAGGGTGGACGGTTAATGGCATAACGCATAGTAGGGAAGTTATGCCGAAGGTTTCTCTGCCTGATTGAAGCACCTTGCGCCTGCTGCTGTTGCTGATGAGCTTGCATGGTCTCCTGCATTTTCTGGATTTTCTGTTGCATGAATGCCATTG
This sequence comes from Moricandia moricandioides, assembly GCA_905132885.1. Taxonomy (NCBI): domain Eukaryota; kingdom Viridiplantae; phylum Streptophyta; class Magnoliopsida; order Brassicales; family Brassicaceae; genus Moricandia; species Moricandia moricandioides. Next base: position 344 of record CAJHQQ010000838.1, on the reverse strand, counting down.
CAGCGGCGAGGTCATCCTGATTGCGATGATCACCCATAGTGGTGTTAGTTGGCCTTGGATGTTGACGGTTATGTTTTTCTAACCTTGCGAGTTCTTGGTTGCTGAGTGTAACTAGTTCTCCTTGTGCGTTTCTCCGAGTATGTCTACTGGTCATGCACCTGGAACATTAGCTGCAACAAATAGGATATAACAAGATAGAAGTCTTAGACTAAATATATAACCGAAAATAAAGGTAAAAAGCTGGTCCCCGTCGCAATGGCGCCAAAACTTGATACACTAAAATTGTGTCTTTGCTACTGTCAAGTCAGCAGTGTTGTTGTGATATGTTTGGATTCAATAGTAGA